>JABWIB010002839.1:5530-16036 GCA_016617825.1 Platyplectrum ornatum | reverse complement strand
GGGACAGCCAAGAGCCTCCTTATCACCGCACAGCAGCGATGCCATTTATTCCAAGTCTTCTTTGCAGGCAAAAGTGGCAGAGGAGCTGGCGGCTGCAACAGGCCAAGTGTCTCACCTGCAGCTGGAGGTGGCGGCCTATCAGAAAAAGCAGACGGATCTCCAGACTCAGCTCTCAGCCGCACAGCGGGAGGTGGAGAAGTGTCGCTCAGANCTGAGCTCACTCCAGGCACAACTGATAGGTGAGTACATACTCCTCTTTGGGAGTGTGGACCTATGAACGTTCACAATGCTGAAGTCTCCTGTGGCCTTCTCTGTCCTTCAGAGGTAAAGGAAACCTCGGAGCACACCCACATCCGCGCCAAAACTGAGAAGGAGAGTCGCCGTACCTTGGAGCTCAGACTGGCTGCGCTAGAGGAGGAAATCTCTGACTTAAAGGTGGAGAAGGAGAATTTGGAAAAGGTGACTGACCTTAGTGTGCTTTCCTTTGATTAGGCGTATGACACAATGCATTTCAGAACACGCTACAGTGAGGCCTTTGGATCCTTACATTTTGATTGGCTACCTTAACATTGGTTTGCCTTATAAAATGACAAAGCCAATTTAATAAATCATGCTAATAGTGCATTAATATGTTTTAAATAGTCTCTGACACATACTTAATATACAGTTGTGCCCACTAAGTCTATGGGCTAGATTTACTAAAATGCGGGAAAGGAAAAGTGGAGATGTTGCCCATAGCAACCAGTCAGATTGTAGCAGACATTCTCTACTATGTAATAGGAAAGTGAGAGCTAGAATCTGATTGCTAGGGGCAACATCCTTGCTTTTCCATTCCTGCACATTAGTAAAGATAGGCCCACGAGTGAGATGGTCTATCAGATTGACAATTTAGAGTAAAGGAAGGATGATGGCACTGTTAAATTGCCCAAAGAGTGAAGAGGTGGGTATAACACTCGCCAATATTCTAGATGGATACACTCTACCGTGCTCTGGTGCAGTGAAACTACAAGCATGCTTTTGCCTGGCATTGTTTCCATAAATATGCGGTTAAAGTATCCTGTGACTACACCTTGAAAGGCCCAGGTTTGCCACTTGTTTATAGCCACTGTAATTGACACAGTGACCCTGGGCTGGGGAATTGGAAGCCAAAAGTTAAACCTTAAGCATAAACTAGATTTATTTTTTTTTTTAAGTATTCACCTATACATGCATTGCTGCTGCTGCAGGGTCTGGTGGAGAGGAAGAGGAAGTCTCAGCTGGAGCGCCAGCGGGTGGAGGAGGAGCAGGAAGAGATGAGAAGAACCTTTCAAGAGGAGACCGAGAACTTGAGGCAGCTCCTGAAGAAGACCCGGGAGCAGGCGACCACTGAGCAGGTCAGTAGGACACAGGGTGTTCATTAGACAGCCTGTTCCCCTTGTCATGGGGCTATTCAGCTGCTGAGAAGATGCTACCTCAATAAGAGGTGTGTGCTTTAAACATTTGTTTGTTGTGGGGACATCGTGGCTGCTGATGCTGAGCTTGTATTTCTGCCCTTTGTAGCTGTCGTCCTCTCGCAGTCGCGATGAGCAGATGTTGGAGCTCCAGGAACAGGCAGCACACGTACAGCCACTTAAGGAAAAGGTATTGTACAGATGACAGAAGAGGAGAGACATCTAATAGATGGTTATGTGTTTCCTCCATCTCAGCATTTATGGTCAAAGTGGTTCGTATATAATGGGTGGTGTATTAAGGTATATTATGTTGTATAAAGGAGATAGAATAACAACCCAAGCTTCATGGCTGCTTAAATCAGCAAGACTACACTTGAGGATTCTGATAAGGCGTCTCTTCTCAGTGCGCACAGCTGCAGAGCCAGGTTACGGCACTCACCCAGCAGCTGCGAGATGTCTCTGCCCGAGAGAATGACAGCAGCTCCGCAAGAGACCAAATGGAAGAGGTGAGTGCATTTTTCCATACAGATGCCATTTTTTTTTGTTAATGTTTTTTAAATACCTCACTTATTTCTTCTTTTTTTGGGGGGGCTGTCATAATTAGAAACTTGCACAGCTCCAGGAACAGGCAGCGCAGCTCCAACCACTGAGACAGAAAGTGAGTTCCCCACCAACTTTTAACATTTACCACAGATTTAATTATTATTTGCTATTTTAATGAGGTTTTTTTTATTGTGACCCCTCTCAGTGCGCAGAGCTGCAGACGCAGGTCACTTCACTGTCAGGGCAGAATAGAGACACCCAACCTAAAGAGAAAGATGGAAGCCCGGCCCAAGACGTCACAGAAGAGGTAGGGTTGCTATGTGCTGACCCCTAGTGGTAGAAAAGAGTCTCTGCATTAACTTATTATTATTATTATTATTATTATTATTATTATTATTATTATTATTATTGCTAACGTTTTTAAAAAAATGTTTGTGTGTATGTATATATATATATATGTGTGTGTGTATATATGTATATATATATATATATATATATATATATATATCACACACATTTAGAGCAATGAGTGGACTGTAAATAATGTAGTGTATTTTCTCCTTGTTGTCGTCCCCCATTTCCCCAGGTGAAGAAGATCATGAATGGGGTGTTCCAGTCTCTCAGAAAAGAGTTCGATCTGGAGCAGTCATATAGCGGCCGGGTTGTACTGGGCACCATCATGAGCACAATAAAGGTAAATCACTGGCTACTAGAGACTGGATAAGATACATTGTCAGTGATGTCACTTCTAGTGATTGTATAGGTTGCATTCTCAGTAACTCAGTTACTGGTTTATAAATTGATTGGTTGCTTGGTATTTTGTGTTGTGTCCTCTCAGGCAACTACACTTCAGTTACTGAGCCAGCCACAGGATGAGGAGCCTGCGGGAAGCAGTAGTGATGAGGCTGAGGAGATGGATGGAGAGACAGAATCTCCTGTTACTGACCATACTGCACCCAACACCGTAACTGCAACTCTCCATCCAATCACAACCAACTCCATAGTCCATGAAGAAAGAGAGGTATCCCCTAGTTCTACGGAGAAGGAGGATTCTGATATGAAGGAGGAGCAGCACATAGAGCATTCCCATACAGAGATCCAAGTCCCGTCAGGAAGCCAGGAGATGCCACCGGAGTCCACAGAGCTGGACAAAGCTGAAGACGTCAAAGTCATCCAGGAGGACCTAGATGCTCAGTCGGCTCTTGTGCA
Source organism: Platyplectrum ornatum (assembly GCA_016617825.1). Taxonomy (NCBI): domain Eukaryota; kingdom Metazoa; phylum Chordata; class Amphibia; order Anura; family Limnodynastidae; genus Platyplectrum; species Platyplectrum ornatum. The sequence goes on along the minus strand of JABWIB010002839.1, from coordinate 12,854 downwards.
CATGATCTCCAGTGATATGCCGGAGTCCAGCACCTATGTGAATGCGAGTGGAGGAGAACCTGCAGAAAATGGAGTCTCTCTAGAGGACCCAAGGACAACGGCAACTGATGACTCGCAGCCATTGGCCAATGGCACCTCAACTGAAAGCATAGCGGTTCAGGAAGACACTGCCCTACAGGAAGACACTCCTACATCTGCAGTGGACATAGAAGACGATAAGCAAGACGGTCCACCGCCGCTCGGGAGTGATGAGGAGAGCGGCAGTCCTCTACCTTTAAAGAAAGAGATCCCAGTCACCAGCTCTGGTGCAAGCCAAGAAATCCAGGAAAAGGGTCAGAGAAAACTGCCCAAGTCAAAAGCGGAGAAGAACACAGCCTTCAGGTGAGAGGATCAGTGGACAGCCTCAACCCGGGAGTCTCTAAGGCAAAAACATCTTACCAGATAGTTATGCATATCAGAGTCACACTTTGTCTGGTATCTGCTATGCTCAGGCAGAAGCGCATCATGGGACTTGTAGTTTCACAGGTTAAGCCAGGCTTGAAATGGGGGTGTTGTCCCTTTAACCATTTACAGAATGTAACATCTTTATTAAGAAGTCCAGATCTGCTCTGGGTCTTCACTTTAATAAGTAGGACACCTGTCCACCAATCGTTTAACATGTATGCTTTCCTGTCTACCAATCACGTCACATGTATGCCTCCCTTTCCAGTCATTGCCCTCCTGTATGCCTTTCTGTCCACCCATCACTCGCTCTGTGCCTCCCTGTCCACCAATCACACAAAGTGCTCTACAGTTGAAGTCCTAGTACAGAGCAGTTTTTTATGCATATCATAGCATCGACCACTAGTACTGCACAAGGTTTATCATTAAACACTGTACATGTTCGGTTTCTTTCAGTCTGGATGACTCTGATGAAGACGACTTGTTTAAGAGTCCTCCCACGGTGAAGCCAAAACATGAAGAGGAAGATGAGGAGGAAGTGGTAAGATCTGATTAGTTCCATTTTATTTTCCTTCTGCTTACTTGCTAGACTGGGAAACAACATATAGTGTATATATAAACTGCCGTTCTTCCAAATGCTCCCAATACTATACCCTATTGACTTTTTCTTGGTTGTTAAAAGTGTATCCTATTAGAATTTAATAAGCAGTGAGGTTTATGAACACCCTCTGAGCTCTTTATGCTCGATGTAGTTTAAACACAGATAATTTCAATAAAGTGAAACTTCTTCCATGTTTAGTGTTTAAAGGGACGTCCTCCCCCAGCGCCTCTGTTCGCAGATGACAATGATGATGACGACGACCTCGACTGGTTGGGTTAAAGGCCATGATGACCATGGATTTCGGAGTTGACCTTTGCAAAGACAATAATGACCCCTCGGTAACATGAGGATGCCAAGAACTGGACAACAGAGGATCTTCTATGTCCACATGTCCTACAGATATTTATGGCCATGTCATTTGTCAGTGGCTACAAGCTGTGTGACTGCCATGTTTAATGATCGAATGGAATCGGACAGCCAACTTTAGCGGGAGGGCCCCAATGCACTGCAGGAAACGGTGTGTTGCCCATAATGCATTGCTTCCATTTTTGGGACTGGTAACCTCCCTACTGCCTGGGAAGAGCTCCTCACTTACTACATCTGTTCGCTCTAATTAATGTTTCTCTCTGAATGCTTTTCTATTTTTTTTTTTTTGTTTTGTCCTTTTATCTAAAAAGGCAAATAATATTGCCTGCCGCAATAAAGCCACAGAGTCCGCCACTGCTTGTAGTGGGGCACAAACCTGTTTCAGACCATTCACCTGCTGCTAGGTTATGCGAATGTTACACACAAACAAATGCACGTCAAATATACATCAGGGTAGCTTGCACCTTGTTGGAGACATGCGTTAGTGCAGAAGCTATATACAGCTATATACAGGGCAATGACAGGTTGCAAGTGCCACGGATTAGAGAAAACCTCTTTGACTTTGAGAAAGAAAAATAAGGACACACACAGAAATTAGGGTAGGTTACATCTAGTCAGAGAAACGCGTTACCAGAAGAAACATATTAGAGCACAGGGCAAAGGAAATTACTAAGGATCTCAGGAAACCTTTCATTTAACGACAGGAAAATAAAAACGTATATTAAGTATTTTACTGCTTACAAAGTACCCCGACTCAAGTAAACCAAACTTCAGCCTCTTCCTAGAGTATGTTACTGGCCTCAAATCCTCACAAGTCTAATCTCATTCGGGCAGTATTAGTCACAGTTGTTAAGTATTGCTGTAGTGTATTATTATTACAGATTGCTTCCTCTTCTAGTTGAAGAGTAATGTCTGGGTTTCAGATGGTTTCCCCTCAATGACAGGTGATTGTGCGCCATGCTTTACTCTAAAGCCTTCTACTGCATTACAGCTCCATCATCTCATTGTTTTATTATTTCATACAGAATTTCTATTTAATACATACTTGATGATCAATGACCTGTAAATAGAACAGACCAGAAACCATAAAATAGCTTTTTATATATTTCTGAAAAGACTGAACTTTAGTCAGACTGTGGCAAATCCTACACTCAGGACTTCAAACGCAATTCGAAGCCAGAATGCGGACCTATTTTCTGAACCTTTTCCACACCTGTTTCACACATTTTGCTGAAATTGACGCATTTTAGAAAATCTCAAATCTGGCTACTGGATTTTGCCAATAATAAACATTCCATGCCAGACTCAAATTAAACAAATTAAAGGTTATCTACCTTGTGAAAAATCTCTTCATATTTGCGATGCAGGTTAAGTAAATCTGTCATTCTCTATTGTCACTTTATTCTAAATATCATTTTTCCCCTTTCCTTCTCTACTACATAATGTTCTGCTTCGTCTTTCTGGAAATAATAAAAGAACATTATTCACCAGTCACCTGCTCGATATTCTATATAAAAACTATAATTAACTGTTAAAGATTTACTACCAGGAGCCAAATCCTTTGTGATCCAACTAACCCAGAATAAACTGTACATGTTCTTCTAACAAAATAAAAGTATACATTACAGGATGAAATGCTGTAGCAACCAATTAAATATTCTCAACGTATACAATATATTTCAATATCGGAATGGGAATTGGCCCAGATGACAAAGGCTTGCTCGTTAAAAACAAACCATTGTTGTGAGGGGTGCAAAGAAATGATGTCATCACAACCCTAATTCTTTTTTGAACCTTTCCCCTGCAATTCATGCATGTGGTTTTGCTCTCTGGATTGGCCCTTTAGTGATTATTCTGACAGTCCTTATTAAGCAGCTGTACTTACCATTAGTCAGTTACTGGGTGTAGGCCTATACATCATACATGTGATGGCTCCTACAGTTTCAGCTGATTGCTGTTCCTGATTATCATGGTGATTCCTGTATAGACACTATGGCAATGTACCAGCAAACCTAACACCATCATCATCTCTTCAACCATCTGCTGAAACAACCTGACCCCGTACACACTGTACAGATTTGTACCATCTGTCTATACTACACAGGAGACAGACAGGAGCATTGAACAGACGGTTATACCCGTTACACACGTCTGACATCAATTATCATGATTGTTAGTACTCAGATTTACCCAGACCTATGGCATCAATTTCCCAGTTGTATGAAGATTGGTAAAATAATTATCCTAAAGACCAGGAAACTCCCTCCCCAGTTTATTCTCTATTGGAATATGACTGCTACTGTCATTAATATTACAAGGAACATGTTTTGGTTTCTTGTTTTAAGACACTGAACACAATGTTTTGGTATATTTTTAATCTTAACATTCCATACAGTTAAAATAATAATAGAGATGAAGATGTGGATGAAAACCTAAGTAGGAGTCTGAACATGTCTGATATTTCAATCAACCAAGATATGGGTCCCCCTCCCCCCCATAGTCTTAGTTTATGGCTCAGAGCAGATATGATCAGCCTCCCCACAATATTTTTCTTGCATAATCAGAGAATCAGAATTTTTTATGTGATTTTGAGGTTTTGCAAGATCCATTATTTAACACACATAATTAAGATTAAGGTGGAACATAGCATGGAACATGATTAGGAAGTAGTGACCTGAAAAGGAGAGTTGATGGCTGTGTTAGTAATTAGCAGTAGCAGAGGAGTGTATTGCTTGGAAAGGTTTAACATCTCGGATACCAGAGGGAATGGACAAACATTGAGGTATGGCCAATAACCATAGAATGATAAGACATTGAATAAAGTCAAGAGATTTATGAATGATATCAGGAAGTCAATGTTAATGCCCTTTCAGATTCGATGTGAATGGAGATGACGTCACCGTTGACAGCGACGAGTCATGGGGACCTATTACATCTAGACACTACTTACTTAAAGAAGATGAATATGAAGAAGACACAGGCGAGGGAGACAATGAGTCCAAGGGCGAAGCAGAGTCTCATGCTGTCGGCTGAGAAGGACATTGGTGTTGGAGATGGGTAGGTGGCCTCAGACAGTTCCACCCTTCGGGTTATTCCCAGCAGGTAGGTACTTCGGATCTCTTGCATGTACCGTCCACCCCACAGATGGCCCTCTTCGGGATCCACCGCATCACTGATGGTGAATATTGAGTGACGGGGCGAGTGTGCTTGGTCTTCGGAAAGTGTGGGTGAGGCTCTTCCGCTGGAGAAGCCAGAGCTCTCGGACTGGACGTCATCTAAGGTGCCGCTAACCACAGACGCGCGGCGTAAGGTCTCCTCATCTGTCTTCAAGGCCTGGACTCCTTCCTCCGGTATTATGGTGACGCTCCGGCAGAATGGGCACACGGCAAAGGTCATCAGTAAGCTGTGGCACACCAGCTTCCGAAGACAATGCAGGCATAGGCTGTGCCCGCACTGTAGCGTCTTAGGTGCTCTAGACTTGGAACAGGTCCTGTAAACCTCATAGCAGATGGCACATTCCACTGGGCTCTCTGCCGGCTGGAGCGCCGGCAGCTCCATGATGACCAAGATTTCAAAGATTCAAAGATGTAGGTCAATTAATGAACGTCCCATTCATTACTTGTATCAGATGCCCCAAATATGCTTGTTACCATCACTTGCAGTCTGAAGTGGGGACCAGTGAATTCTGAAAACGTGCAAGGAGTTACAATTTAGGTGGCCAAGAATTATAGAAGATAGATGTTTAGTCCTACTAGTTGTTGGGCCTGCAGCCAATTACCAGGCTGTCAGCTCCAAATTCCCGGCTAATCTGTGATTCCCTGGGCCAGATGATCAATGTCCAGTCTTATTACACAGCCTGTTACCACAAATAATGTGATTATTTAGTAGACTGGCTAACTGGCTGGCTAACTTCTGGAAACCTCTTCTCTCTGGAATACTTTGGTGTCTTTCTCCCAGAAGATTAAAGTTGGGTTCTCTCTGGAGTGTTTCAGACATGTAGGCTGCTCTGCATGTCCATGACTGGATGTCCCACAGCTCTGTTGCTCGTTTTGTTAGGCAGATTGTGGACTTCGAGATCATGAACCGGCCATGGTTGGTGGATTTGTTACTAACTAATGTAAATGTTTGCACTGGGATCAGCATAGGAACTGTGTAGAAGTTGAATAGGGTGTAAACAGGGGGAGCTGGCCACTGAACCTTGTCCAGTAACATTCATGAGGTCTGCTGTTCTATCTGGGCTAAGGCAACCTAAATTAAAACTCTGGGGTTAAATCAAGTTATCTCAGTTACTGCAAACAAGAAGCCTTGAGACATTTCCTCTGCTGATCAACTTAACTGTAGAATAGTTACAGAGTCTCGACAATCGTGCATTTAAAGCTGCACATTTAGTGACATCTCCAGCAATCAATAATGCCCCAGCCTTAGAGAGCGGACTGACGGGACCAGATCCTGTATTTAAAAAATACCATTGTTATATTACAGTTATATACTATACTGGTTTCGCAACGAAAGTGCAGACAGTTTAAGTTAGGGATCTCCATGCAGAATACACTATACACAGGGGGAGTGGTCTACCTTGGCCTGTAGGTAAATCTGCATAAGCCTTTATTAGAACTATGCGCATCCTAAAACAGGACTTACGGTGCTTATGGTGGATCAGTCCACATTGCTTATCCCTCTTAATATGATAAATCCAGCACCGACCTGATTTTTAAGAATTCCTGAACTGTCAGAATGTTTCGTATAAATGACAATGCTGAAAGTTACACTGCAGATACTAATCCACCAAGTTCTTGAAAGTACCATAAGCATGAAATAAAATACTAAAAGTATTATGGTATTGTATAGCTTTAATTGTATAGCTTTATTTCCCAGCTGTACTTAGCCCAGTACAGCTGCACAATGTATATTTGCGTCTCACAAACGGGAGTACTGATCAGACAAACATGCAAAGGCACTTTTTATTATAAGTACAAATCCAGGTAAGGAGTCTTAGGACATCCCCATACCATGGAAAGGTGGCACAACACAGGGTATACAGTAGAACAGGTACTAATATCATGTAGGACCGAGCGTTCATAACATAGGCCAGTGAAAACAATATATACATATATGAACCAGCAATGTGTGTTCGCCATTACATGTGAATAGAAAGACGGGTGTGTAATCTGAAAGCCCTGTGGTACATATTGTACATTTTACATTTTCTTTCATGAAACAACAGCTCAGGGCTGACACATTTCATTGATTCTACATGTGAAACACGTCAACTACCAGAATAAATTCTCAGTGGACAACTTAATGTCAAGTGAAATAAATGTCATTGGTTCTCATGGTATAACAAAAAAAAATGAACACTGAAAACATGAATTTAGAAAGTTAATTAAGGGAGTTATGTAGCTGGTAAGTTATAGTGTAATGGGATTTTACTTAAAATATGTGAAGTTTTATGATATAATTATGGGTTAAATGACTCCTGGCTGCTCCTTTCACCTCCTCCAATATATTTTAACCAGCCCATCAATGATTTGCCTGTTTTCGGGAGGTGGGTCAGAGTCTAGTAATTAAGAAGTTCAATGCTTCCAAAACCTGTTAATTTCCAGCGCCCTAGTGTGGTAAGAGAGTGAAATCTCTGAAATCTGTATTGTCTCACATATCAGGATAATATATTCTGTGTGGAATTGGTGTAGGAATGGTGCATTAAATGAGGAGCCATGTAAAATCATGTTTTTTTTTTCTCCAGCTAATCTTATGGTAGCACTTACATTAATAAACTGAATCTGAACCACAGAGCAAGTGGGAGAAACAGGAGCGCAGGGTGTGGGGGAGGAAACAGGAGCGAGCGCAGGGTGTGCGGGAGGAAACAGGAGCAAGCGCAGGGTGTGCGGGAGGAAACAGGAGCAAGCGCAGGGTGTG
>JABWIB010002838.1:23836-35700 GCA_016617825.1 Platyplectrum ornatum | reverse complement strand
GGCAACTTCCCCAAATTCGAATTTCACTGAAATCTCCCTGTTTAGTAAATATACCCCATTGACACAGTTTCATTAAAGTTTTTTTTATTTTATTTTATGTTTTTTAAAGAGAAATTATATTGGGCAGAATTAACAATGGGGATGTTATTTTTAGCTTAAAGTCGGANAGACGCAGGGACGGGGCTTGAGTGTCCTGACCTCCGGCACCAATACTTAGTAAGGTATGCATGTGTGAGTGTGATACATTNATTTTTTCTGCCAGCAGTAAACTGTTGGTGACACCCATGTGTGGCCATGTGTGGCTTATTTCTTATGGAGTTGTCATTACAGTTACATGGGATCTCTATATATGTCTGTTATGACAGCTCCTGTCAGTGTAANAGATCACTATCAAGTACTGCCATGATCACATCATTCAAGCATTTCACTCAGTCACATTTTCCTATAATATCCTGATATCTGAACCTTTGGCTCTTTTAAAAACACATACAATAGGAAATATTTATAATTTTTCAGCTATTCGTTCAACTAATAAAAAATGAATGCAGACACTTGCATAATGTGTATGGAACATTTAAATCATGTCTTGTAAATTGCAACTATGACACTCCACGCCATTTTGATATGGCAGGTTGACTTAAAATATGGAAAGTGGATTGTGGAAAAAATCTTTTTTTTTATTGCAAATATGAATGAATGTGACCTGGGAATGGTAATTGGCTTAATGTTGTTAAGGCCATTCCAACAATGAGAAACAACTTATCAGGTGTTCACTATGATCTATGCAGTTTACAATGGCGCACTCCATAACAAAGGTGATAGTCTGGACGAAGCGGCAAGATTGTCAGCTCCGGCTGCTTTGCCGCTAATTCATTGGAGTTCCCCGTGACCTCTTCGGGAGATCCACTGCTCAATCCTGGCCAACAAATGTGGCAAAATAACTGAATAATAACAAGTATTGCACAATCCTTTTCACAGTCCATGGTACACCTAGCACCTCCCCATCTCTGGACTCCATCCCGGTCCTCTGGGTTTCTGAACATGCTGTCCTCAACTCTCATGTACAGCCCACACAGGTGCACAAAGCACTGCTCATGATGATAGCATGATGACAGCACGCTCTATATATATATATATATATATATATACCTCCAGTTCTAACAATTCATTAGCAGTCTTGCTTATCTAGAAGCCAGTCCATTACCTAGCTAAATAAAGGAGCGTGTTCACATTTAGAAATGATGAATACACTCATAGTACCCTGTAATTTATGAGGGTGCCTTACATACAAAATTCTACATGTCTGACCTATTTAAGTGCATTGGTAGCATCTGGACAGCATATGGGAAAAAATGGTGTGGGTGACCGATAATTGAAAAAAAGAAGGTAGTGTGAGCAGCATAGACTCCTTGCTAGACGGCAGTAATTATGATTTGTTATAGTTAACTCTAGGGCCAGTGCTAGGTCTCTGGGCACACCAGGCAGGACCTAGCACAGCCAGCTATCCCCATTCTGGCTCATGTAGGAGATAGGGGCACCGCTGTTCTATAGAGGAACAGCAGGTGCCCTCCCAGGCAGGGTTGTAAATGCAGCCAACTATGTGGTGCTTTTGCCGCTTTCCCCACTGAAGGCATCAGTTCCCGGGGCCTTAGAGATTGAGCAGTGGCTGTTATTTCCTCAGACGAAATGAGGACTGTGGATATGTGATCTAACCCAGAAGAGAGAGAAGAGAGAGCTTATGAGGAATACTGGGTGAATATATATGACACTGAATTAACTATTTGGAAAGCGCCTTACAGGATGAAATATATTTGAATGAATGGCCTTTTTGGATGGGCATTTTGGATTTTATGTTTTGTTTATATTTGTTTACATTTAAAATTGATTCTGAATATCAAGTTGACAGTGGAGTGGAGTGTTCCAATGTAATCATGAAATTTGCTTTATGGTATAAATGAATAAAATGCTAAATTTTTAAATTGAATACAGTGTGACGGTTGGAGTAACTTTAAAGATATATATATATATANAGAGAGAGAGAGAGAGAGAGTTATCTTTATATATAAACACATTGCATAGGACATTTTGAAAGAACAGAATGTATAGATTACACAATGGAAGGTGTAGAGTTACATTGGAACTAGTGGCTATTGCCCGTGATGTCCTTGTGGGTACATTTGAATACCAATCTGAAAGTAACAAGTGACACATCCATCTGAAAATACTATAACCTTTTCATGGTGGAAATTTCCTTAGGAAAAAATTAGAATGACATTTTAAACAATATTCTAGAAGGCTTGGCATAACAAAGAAAGGGTTAGATTTGGTAAAACTGTACAACATCTGTCTAATTTGTGAGTTTCTATTGTATGCTGGGTAGAATTTTTGTACAAAAGTGTATAGTTGGAGATAGGTGTATAGGTGAAGTAGGTATATAGATTTGATGTAGTAGTTGATAAAGCCTAGAAAGGTTCTGTTTCTTAAGCAAATTACAGGAACTATGATACAGTATAAATCATAACAATTGTGGAAATGATATATTACCCTAATTGTTATACTATATTTAATTTCATTAGATATATATTAACAAAATGGCTTTTGAAAAGAAGTATTGGTATTGTTTTTCGAATTTATGGCATAGTTCCCAACTCTCCTTCCCTGAAGAGTGGGTGATCTGACTCCCTGAACTGTTAGCCAATCTCCCTGATGCTCAAAGTCATTTAAAAGATAATTGCAGTATGATAACAACATTCAGAAATGATGCTTTATTTGTATAACAATAAAGAAGTNATTGGTCTTCACAATAAATATTGAAAGTGTTAGTTCACTGACAAATGGACAGTCAATAAATACAGATGCAGCTATTTTTATTGATGTATAGTTTACCTGGCAGCTCAAAACATTCCCATTTGTTTGCATAGGTCACACCACTTTTGTGCGGAGACTTGATATTGTTTTCACAATCTTCCTGACAATCATTTGCAAATGTTTGCAACCCTGAAATTTGGTTTGTTATTGGTTGCCAGATCACAACGCAATTGTTATACACTATATATAATCTATGAATCTTTAATGTGTGTCTGAAGATATGACAAGTGGACATGAAATAAGTGACATTGGGTGTCATATAAACCGTGGCACATTAACCACATGCCTAATTTTGCCTGTTATTAATGGTTGCTTTGGAGAAATGGAACCACATTCTGCCCTTAACAATCAAAACAATGCATGATTCATTCAGCGTATCCCTTGCTTTGCTCAAGAGAATATGCACTCATTTTCTCCTTCTCACTAAGTATCAGCATCCATATTTACACACATTCTGTTTAAATTATAACAGTGTTACATTTTTCATATCTGTTTGAGCTACAGCTACATCATTTTTTTTCTTCTCAGGTTACAGTAAAATACCCTGGAAACTAATGAGTTAATACTTTTTGAACAGAGAGGTATGCGGACAGTCAGGGTTAAGGTCGTGTTGGCTTCCAACAGAATAGTGTGACCAGCAGATAAAGTTGACCCCCCTTTCTACAGTCTGCCCCACCCCACCACCAAGGTCAGTCAGCAAATCCCACCCTAAATATAGCTCAGCAAGCAGTACACTAGCTCTTCAGAGAGTGGCTCAGATAGCCGGGGGTCTGCAGAACACTCAGGTACATGGGGTCTGGGGGAAAGCAGAAGAGAAAGTGGGGACAAGTGGGGACATACTATGTTAGCTATTCCTGCATTCATTTTGGATATTGCTGTGTGTCATTCTAGCATAAAACTGTATAAATGTTACCAGTTACCAAAAATCCGCAAATCTCAGACCAGTACTACTAGCAAAGGAATAATGTGTGAATGCGAATGCAGCCATGGTGCAGAATCTCCACCTAAAAAGAGTCACATACTTGTCACTTAGTGAAATAGATGTAGCCAGCTGCAGGGCATATGCTATAATGTGTATTAGTGTGGCTATCTGTCACACAGTAATGTGCGCTCTTACAGCATTACCACAGCAATGTACATCCGCATATTTGTCAAGCATGTTCAATGCAATGTATGTGTCTCTGTCTCTATTATTAGTTGTTGGCTACAAGATAATATTGTGCATTACGCTTTACATATAGCTAACATGTTTTGTCATTGTTATGGTATGGAAGATTTGCCTGAATTTCATTTCCAGAGAAATTATTAGAATAAAAAAAAAAAAACAAAGGCAATTGCTATGTATATATGAATATATATGAATATGATGACCTTGGCTTTTTGTATTTCAATTTGGATACCTTAAAATCTGTAAAGTGTGTGACATGTTTTATAATATCAATTCAAATGTGTTTACAGTAAAATAACATTAAATGGAAAGGTTTTTTTTTTTACTTTTTATTTTTGCTCTGTAAATATTCATATTTGTATGAATATAAAATATTTTGTATACTGTATAGTTAACACTTGGTTGTCGATCTCTACAGATCTTTTTTTAAAGCTCGCACTTCCAGAATTTAAACAAATTAAAGCCCCCTTCTAAGACCATCTAGACCACATCCTATTTTGCTGGACCAAATCCAAACTTCACTGAATTTTGAGCAAATAGGCTTTATCCATCATCAATTAATGATCCAGCGTTACAATTTTTATGATGGTACAAACTTTGGGTTGGGTTCTAGTTGTAAGTGGGAGGAGACTACTATTGAAATGTATAGAAAGGATGTATAGCCTCAATGACTTTCATTCCGTCCTCATTTTATGTGAGGAAGGATCAGAAGTTTTAAGGCTTTAACTACTGGAACACTGGGCAAGTGAGTGGATTCAATCACAAGGATTAACAAACACAGTGGGGAATCACTACCAGATCTTGGTTGGACCTGCATTTAAAGCTCTGAATGCAGTACATAGTATTAATCATTGTAATTATTTTGGCCTAAGCTCATATTCGCTTAAGTACCACCTCAGTTGACATGAGCAAATTTGAACGTTCTAATAATCTAAAATTAGGACAGCTATCAGATATGTGTTTAGATGTGCTGAGCAGGAAGTAGCTTAGATAGAAGGTATTAGAAGGGAAATATTGCCAGAAGATGCACACATANGAGGTATGTGTGTGGATGGGCTGGGCAATGAAGAAACACAAATAGAAGTTGAGTAAGAATGTTCTATGTCAGGAAAATGCAAAATAAAAGAGTAATTAACAAGGATGATCCAGCCAGTAAATAACACATGAGGTATGAGTATGGATGGGCCAGGTCAACATGGGCAGTTTGAGTCTGGTTGGTCATGTTCATAGAACACAGGTATGCGTAAGAAAGATTGGTCTAACACTGAAAGCAGCAGAGACAGGAAATGGCTGGTCTGGTCAGGAAGAAGCATTGAAAGTATAGAGGTATGATAATGTGTTCTGATATGTATGATGGTACCTTCTGCCCCCCTAATGGGACCTATAGGTAATAAATCAGGGGACCCTAAATATTTAATGTTATGAATGATGAGAGAAAATAAGAAATCCTAAAAATGGAATAAGTCTGGTACAAATATGCAATATGTTCTCTGTTATTATGTAATGTATACATTTCTAAAAACATATGAGATGATAAAGAATGAAGGGAGTAGTAATTTTAGAATAGTCTTTATTTAGAAAGTGAACAAGTGTAACCACAGTCAACAATATGCTGTATATTTGTACAGTTACTCTCTGCTACTAATTTACTACTTTCTGCAGCACCATCATATAAACGCAAACACTTTAAAAAGACAGCTAGATTATTTGTGTACTGTATATAATATGTATTGGTGCTTAATATCTTTTCATCTAACAATTTGAACTTACACAAATACTTATTTTTATACTAAGTTTCAGTGTATATAGGGTGTAGAAGCTGGTGCACAGGAATGTCCATTAAGTGCAGGAAAGCAGGATCATTGATAAAATAAAATGATTAGACATTTGTAGTCAGCATTTATATATGGACAGGGCTGTACCACTCACGGACCCCAAATAATTACTGTTTGAGAGACAATTAATGGACCAAAATCAGATTTTCCCAGAAGGGACGTAAGATAGCTGAGATTAGAATTGTATTTGGTTCAAAGCCATTGTGCTTTCAGAAGTTATGTAAATAATATTTTCCCTCCACGTCCCTATAGAGAAACACTGGGGAGAGAAGAAATCTGATCTGTACTTGCACCGTAAATATGGGAGAAATGATGTCATGTAAATAGACAGCAATGAAGAAGGCAATGTAAGATTAAGAATTTCCCAGCAATTTACTTTCTGACTAGCAAGTGATTTCATAAACAAAACAGTACTCATAGGCAGAAGTGGTTTTTGAAGGGGGGGGGGGGGAGGCAGAAGAAATACAACTTGTAGTCAATTAAATTTACATTAAACTACTATAAGGAATGATAATTTGAAAGCCCTTAATTCAAATTAACCCATCTCATTTGTTTAGGTCCCTAAAATAAAAAAAATGCCAATAAAATGACCATACATCTAACATATCATAAATCTCTTGTCCTATAAGCTGTTATTATAAGGATTACAGTNTTCTGGGTCAGCGAGTCATTCTTACCAGGAATAAATGCTAAACTCTTGACTAAGAAGGTCAATTATCCTGTCACTTGCTGACTTCAAGATGATTTTTCTTCAGTCCCAGACGGCATTTGGCATGTAATAACTGTCTGGGCGTCAGACAATACTATTTAAAGTAAAGAAAACAAAGTGGCTGACAGCTATTTTCACCAAGCAAAATATCAACACATGTGCCTACCTATTATTTAATGATATAATATAAAGGGGTAAATTTACTAAGGGGACTCACTAACACTAACAGTGATTTGAAACTGCCCCACATTGCCATCGGTTTGGGATGTTTCATATTCTAATATTAGTTAGTGGACAAATTGTCTACGTGCAATTATTGTTCCAGGGTTCTAAGTTGGGCCAGATTCAGATCTTTAGACACTCATGACTTAAGCTGGGGATACACTATAAGATAAATTGTTCCAATCGAAAGATTTTTCATGGTTGGCCAAAACCATGATGAATTCCAGCTTAAGTCATGAGTGCCTAAAGATCTGAATCTGGCCCAATGTGTCAATACTGTAGCATCCAGTACAGAGGAAAGTGCCAGTGTCAGTTTTGATACTAACAAAAAAGAAATGAGATTGAGCTTCACTATGTACTATACTACAACAAAGTTTATAATAGCATGTGGCTGCCTTAGAAACCATCAGTACAAGCTCAGAATCTGATCTCACTGATCCAGGGGAAGCTTTGTAAGTTAACAGGCGCTGACAGCTTATCTTTATTGTACGGTATAAGTTTAGGTAATTATATGTATTCATGTTAAACCGTCCTTGTATGATTGTTAATTTGTGATGCTAAATNATTTAATTTATTTAATAAATAAAATGTAAAAAGGGGACCTCACACTTTTCATGCCATTTAGTTAGCAAAACTATATCTAATTGCAGTTGGTGAGTGGATTACCTAACAATTATTACACTTTAGTCATCCTCAACTAATGACTAAATGTTTCCAANCCCGAGTCTAATAACAGTGTAACAGTAACACTGGTCACTAACATTCATTTTACCTCCCCTGCATGGCATTAACACATGGCATAAAGAATAATTGTTTTAGGCATTGTCTATTTTCATTACTAAATTATTTACATATACATCTATATAGTGGTCCGGAGTTTCTTTCAAAATGTCTTAGCAGTGTGACAACTCTAAGAATTTTATGTTTAAAACCATGAACGCCTCCTGTGACAGCGTGTCACTGGTGCGGTCTCATTAGAATTACATTACCAGAAGTAAAACTCAGCTGCTGCATGTTAAGGGTGGAGATGGGCACTGAGTTTCATTTGCTTGTAAAGACTGAAATTACACTCCAAGGTCCTGTCGGATGATCATCAGGTCACTTGACCTAACGCTGAACAAGATCTTTGGTAATCAGCAGAATAGCAAGTGCTCTGTATATATCTAGTAACAAGCATACATAACTAGATATTCAACTAAGCAGCTGCTAAAGAGTGATAAATCTCCCAAATTCCAGACAGTACAATACTGTTAATCTATGGGACTTGTTAAAGGTTACCTCACAGCAAAAAGAAACATTTATTTTTATACTTTACAAAATAAGTCCTAGCGCTGAAGGTCTGTCTACCGTTGACCGGGCTGTATGTACTGTGCTAGTTTATTGCATTACATTATTCAATGCAAACATAACATCTGGTAACAAAGAGAAAGCCGCTTGTGCACTTTCTATCATTGTGTCATTAGTGTCTATCCAACATTGTTTTCATTGTGCTTCTATTTGTCCTCTTAACGGGGCAGATCTATAATTTGTGAGTAAGGACAAAACCAAACATTAAACTGCTGGGAAGGAAAAATCAAAGTATGAAAACGTCTACTACACAGTCATTAATAAAACATCATAGTTTTTTTAATGTTGTACAACCAGTGGTTGAAGTGGAAATTTAGAAGTGCTGGTATGGACATTTAGAAGAAGTGGGGGTATGAAAACACTGAATATATTAGAAATCAATGGAGATTTGTAGTTTTTCAATTACAACTTTGGGAGAAGTGCCTGTATGGCATATCCCTGTATACACCCCCCACTTCGAGCCCTGTGTACAATCAAGCATTAAAAAAACCATTATATATTATCAATGGCCATGTGTAGTAGCGGTGAAAAAACAAATAACATGGGATTAAATCACAGAGACAGACTGAAGAAGCCACATGCGCATATTTCTCACACAGCAGGGAAAGCTGCGTCCTATCCAGAGGTGCGTGTTTCTGTTCACTTCTGAATAAAACAAACCCTGCAAACATTTTTTGTACATACAGTTTTGGTAACAGTACACACATGAATGAGCTGATCCTGTGTTGCACCTTTTTGTAGGTGCAAGTGTAGAGCTGAGCAAATCCATGTAACAATGTGAGGGATGCAATGCATTTTAATTTTACTGAATGCAGAGAAAACCATTTAATTTTGCATAAAAATCTCACATACTACATGCACAGTTTATATATGTCTCCCCTGCAGTACTATGTTAGTTTATATACTATGCCAGGTTATTTACCCTTTAGTTTAGTTCATGTACATTTGAACACTAATTGAGTATAAAATTCTAGGTCAAGTTAATTGTTTACCACTATTCATGAATGAAAAATCAACCACAAATAAACAGACTAGAAGACACCACTAAAAATGTAATCAAATATGCCGGCATAATTATCTATTTATTTATTTATTGTCCTTTGGGAGGGATTATTCCTAAAACCTATGTTTCAAGAAGTATAGTATAACTACCATCTTTGAGGGGTTTTTTTTCTACTAAACAACATTCCACAGATACAAATACTGGTAGCAGAAGTTTACTGCAAAGCTGTGATAAATGGAATTGTGATAACAGATCTTAAACATGGCGCAAGTCTGTAAAGAGGAAAACCTAACTGCAGTTTGTGCAAAAAGAAAGTCAAAAAAGAAAGTCAAAGTAAAAGTATGACATGTGTGTGTGTATATATATATATATATATATATATATATATATATATATATATACACACACACACACACACACACACACACACAGAGAGAGAGAGTGCAGGGCACAGATGAGCAAGCTGATGGAGAACAGGCGGATGCCCCAGTCTTGATCTGGGCCTACATCTGCAATAATTCTGGTGGAAGGGTTGGAAACTGCACCTTGAAATTACAGTTCAAGACTTTTGACCAGATCCAGATTTTGGATTAGACAGAAACCACACACTTAAATGTTTACACCGTTATGTATTCCACTTGTAACTAAGGCGGCCAGAGACGGCCAGTAAAAAATAACATTTGCACATATGCATGCCAGATGACATCAGTACGTTTTTCAAGCGTGCAAAACTTCAGGTTTGTTCGCTTCAAAAACATACGAGGGGCTGGGTTTGCTGATTAGCATGCCTAATCCTTGCACTGTAGGCAGGAGACATAATAGTTAACCCTGGGCCGGTGTGCCCTTTAGGCGAATTCCAGGGCGGCAGAGTGGCAGCAGAAAAAAAATATAAAGGAAAAAAAAAAAAAGACAAAAACTCCCCAATAATTAAAAACCGGGCGGGTGGCCGAACATTCACCTCGCCGCACCTCCTCTGTAGTTTAGATGTGGCGTGACTTCATCACGTCGCGCCGGTACGTGTTGTGATGACATCATGCCGTGCATTACTTGGTGGCCAGGGGGGCACGGTGCAAGGTCTGTCTAGGGCACCCGCAGACCTACCACCGCCCCTGAATTAACCCATTAGTTGACAGGATGATTCAGTTTTGTCAGCAATTTGTGATTTAAAGAGTACAAAAGATAGTTGTACTATGTAGAGCCTTATTTTTTTTTTTTATAACACTCTTCTACTGTAACAGCTATTGGGTTTGCAGCTGTATCACAATCATATAATATTTGCCTTAATGATGGAACAGTTTGATATGACTAAAGCTGGCAGTATTTCAATCTTCAGCTCCAGTTTAGTCATGAGTTGCATTCGTATACTGTTCTATAAGCCAACATTGAAACACTTATGCTCTACCGTACATTAAGTAGAGAGTGTTTTGTGGCAGGGGTCAGCATAGTCACCAAACCATGTGGAACTTGTTTGGCAACATACGTTCTTGGCAATCTATTCAGGACTTCTATAAAACTTTTGTGCAGTTGTTGAGACAGGAGAATGAGTTTGCATGGGAGAAGGAATTTTGAGCAGGTGTTCAATGCAGGCAGCAATGCCAGAAACTTCCCAAAGGAAAAACTACATTGAATATTTATGGTTAATCAACTGCACAAGAACCATGCAAATATTAAATAAATTACAACCTAAAGAATTAACCCTTTTCTACCACACACACAATCTTATACAGCAAAATACACATTTTTGAGTAAAAATTGTAGCTTTGATTACTACAGCATACCGCCCAACTTACACGGTCCGGGCCGCAGGACACATAAGCCCCACCCCTGGACACACCTGACGTCCGTCCCTGGCACATCCCGATTCCGCTCTTGGCATGCCCCGACTCCACTCCCTTCCCGACCAAACTCTGCCCCTTTTTGATTCACAGCATCATATAAAAAACAAAGTTTGTCCTCTTAGGCGGAAGGGACAGTGGGACAGTCTCCCAAAAGCAGGACTGTCCCGCTGAAAGAGAGACAGTTGGGAGGTATGCTATAGGAAAAATAAATCCTTGGGCAACAAACATATTCAAAATAAAGAAGCACTAGCAGTCTAGCTATTAATGCATTTATTATATAATCATTAGCATAAAAAGATAGCAGAATTTGCGGTCTCTGAAACAAAATGTCTTCAAAGTTCATATGACAGTTACAGAATTTTATGCAACAAAAGAAAGTACAAACATCTCCATGGCCTAAATTTACTAAGCGGGTGTTTGGGGGTGTTTTCTGTGCACTGTGAGTGTATAGTGCACAGAGAGACAGTCCCAGCAGCAGCAGCATGCGGCAGGGAGAGGCAGTTAAAGGAGCGCACGGGACAGGAGCTGTTAGGCAGTAACGTCTGAGGGAGTAACAGAGCAGCAGTACTGAGGAGAGACTGAGGAGAGACGATTGAATCCCACTACAGTGTCTACAGAAAGCTGCAGAGATCGTCCAGTTCAGCTGTCTGTCACCAGGGAGCTGGCAACAAAGTTTCTCCTTAGCCCAGCTGATGATGTCCAATGCATCTTGGGATGTTCCCAGGAATTTTGGGAGACNATCTACTGATCAGTTTGATTCACAGGGAAGGCCAATATGTCGAGCATGCCGACAGGGTGGACATATTGAACATAACTGTCCTCAAAAAGCTTTAAACGACAGAGCTCCGGGGCAAAGGACCGATCCTCGGGAGCA
>JABWIB010002837.1:9824-21220 GCA_016617825.1 Platyplectrum ornatum | reverse complement strand
CTAACACTTTGGTTACTGTCTGTTCATCTGTCCAGGTCCTGAATGGGATTATTTGGATGACAGTATCTGCTCCATTTCAAGAGTTTAATATGAAGTCATTTCCTGGGAAGATCGTCATCCAGTGTAATGAGGGTTCTGTCCTCGCCTTTTATTTCATGTTGGGTTACATGGGGCTCCTGGCAGCTGTGAGTTTTGGTCTGGCTTTCATGGTGAGGACTTTACCGGACATCTTCAATGAGGCCAAATACATCACCTTCAGCATGCTGGTCTTCTACAGTGTCTGGATCTGCGCCATCCCAGCCTATCTAAGCAGTCAGGGGAAGAATATGGTCATTGTGGAGGTCTTTGCTGTATTAGCCTCATGTATTGGAATATTAGGTTGTATATTTCTTCCAAAGTGCTATAATGTTCTGTGGACACCTAAAAACAACCAGAAAAGAATGTTGGTTCTCAGAAAAAACAACAGTAATTTCTAATTATATTGTATTTTTCAGTCCTATGTAGATGTAGATGTCTATGTCAGTCCTATGTAGATGTAGATGTCTTATTGCTATATATGGTTAATTACTTTGTGTATCTATTTATATTTATGCATATGCAAATCTGACAACATTATTAATAAAATACTGAAAGGTTTTACTCACATGACTGACAAACGTAAATGGTTTCTCTTATTTAGAAAATACTACACACAGTGGGAATGTTGGGTAGGAGGGCGTATGCCATCATATATCGGAAAAAAATTACACTGTGCACTGTGCTCACTGTGCATGCACGTTGCAAACGCTGCACCCTCTCGCATTTTGAAAACTTGTTGTTAGAGGGAAAGTTAGGAGCCACGTAGGGTCATGGTCTAGTAAGGATGTAACCAAGCAAGCGTCCCTGATTAAGAGAGAGAAATACAGATAACATAAACATAAAATCTGTTGTATCACAGGTCAACCAGATCATGACCTTCCTATCACCCTTGACTTGACTGCAATTTGGTGTAGTAAGTCTCAAGTCCTTTCAGAGGGGATGGCCATCAACTAAATGTCAACTCTCATTGTCGTCTCTATTTCAACATGTTATGGGAAATATCAATATAAATATCAATATACCCAAAGTGATCACAAGATATCAAAGCAAAAGCTCATAAAATAAAGAAATGACATTTGATCACAATTGTGACCCAGTACACAGAAAGATTTATTGCAAAAAGGGAAAGATTTATCCAAAGAATTGGTCTTGTCAATCTGAGATTGGCACCGTTCCATGGCTTCAAAATATAAACACCCTGGCTGCTGGCCCGGTGGTATCTCTTTATACAATTAGATCAAAGTATGATGATGCAAGTTCTTCAAACGACGTCTCTGCCATCCTCACAGGTCAGCAGGTCAGATCTTTCTTACCTCTCACTGGTTCATAGGTCAGTTCATGTTCTATTTAGATGTGAGTTTACTGTCCTGTTTCTTATTATTAGCCATTTATATAACTTTATTTTTAATTTATTAAAGTTTATAACTTTAAGTGAGCTGTGTTCACTTTATGTTCCCGCAAAACAAAATATAACATCAAAATAAGCATAACGTAAGCTACGCATGGACTATCAACATGAAGTTAAACATAGTTTGCAAAGTTCTTGTTTTAATGACGCTGAAATTACAATTCAATAATTTACCTGTAGCAAAATATAATTAATTTATATTACATATATGATAATATTTAAAATAAACATATTTTTTATTAGAAACTATTTTTCAGACATCAAAAATATATAATATAATCGAGTCAATACGTAAAATACAACAAGATCAGTACACAAGTTGTAATTACAAATGTCAACGAGAAAACAATGCATGACAGGCATATAGAAGAAACAATGACATATATATATAACAAAGGACTGATACCTTATGTCTGGTGAGCAAGAAGAAGCAGATAAAAGCATAACAGTCAGAAAGCAGGTGTCACAAAATACAGTACATATCACGTCCGTAAGTGCTGTCTGACTGGTTTACATGGTCTTTAATGATATGCTTCGAAATTCCAAAACAAGAAATTGTAAACGAAATATTAAAAGTAAAGTAGTGAAATAAGGAGGAAGTCAGTCAGTCAGTGTATTAAAGTTAAAAGCATGGCAGGCAGCGTCTCATAGCTCTTCAGTTATGCGGACGTGATGTAAATAGTTTATAAAGTTCTTCCATTTTAATAATCTATCCCTTTTTCATAAGGCCATTTTTTATATTCAGCCTAAATGGAATTATTCAAACAAATACTGCCCTTCCATCGCTTAAAAACAAGAGAATTATGCCCTGTTACCCCCAGGGACATCCTAGTCAAATGTGACATCTCTCAACTCAAACATGTTCAAGCTCACCACTTTCTTTCAAAACCTCTGGGCTGTTATCGCTGTCTACAATCCACTACCTGTCGAGCATTAGAAACTGGGAATTGCTTCAGGCTTCCGCACTCTGGGAAGATATTTTACATTAAAAATGTAACTTGCACCACACCTTTCACTGTCTACTTACAAAAATGGCCATGTGGCCTTATCTATGTGGGCAAAACTGTCAGGACCCTACAAGAACGTACTGCCCAACATCATTCTGCGATCTGTACTGCACTGTCTACTCAAAAAGCTGAACAACCTGTTGCGAAACATTTTTTATCTGCTAGACATCTATTATCAGAATTGAAGAACAAAATTATAAACCATATACCTAAATAGGTTGCTTTGCTACGCTGCAAGGCTAGATGGATATTTCAACTAGACTGTGTAACCCCCAAAGGACTGAACAGACTTTTACCCTTACATTGTTTTCTTTAAGTGGTTTGGGACTTATTTTTTTATTTTTGTTTGGGTGCGATTTTTCAGCTTTTTTATTTGTTTTTTATTTTTTTATTTATTTTTTTTTTAATATGTTTTTTTTCCATATCTTTTTTCATATATTATTATATGTTTCCATATATGTTTTGTTCACTTTTTTTGCATTTCTCTGATGTTTTTATGCTTACTTTGTGGGGCATTATGGGTGCTGTACGTAAGTCTTCAAGTTTAGATTTACGGGGATGACACATCTGTGGATCTGCTGTGGTTTTCCCAGCACTGTGACAGAGTGTGATGTCTGGTCCTAGCTGATGCTGAGCAACAGGGACGCCTGCAGGTCTCTCCTCCTATCGGGGATCTGGTGGGCGTGCCTGTACCCGACTCGATGGTGATGCCTCTGCGACGCAACATGCCGGGGGCACCGGCCATAGCTCACACTGCACAGACTGGGGTAATGCTTATTTAATCTCTGAAACATTGGAATTTTATTTTTATTATGATTTAATAAATTTTGCTTTTCACTGCATTTGGGAGTGCCATTCTACATTACGAGTTGTTGCAAGTTCCTGCTGGACACCCCGTGACATATTTGTCTCTACAGGACTTGAAGTTCCTTACTTTGGACTATATATGTATGTATATATATATATATATATATATATATATATATGTATCAGGGTGATGAAGTCATAGAAATTAATGATGAAACGCGTTGGTTCCACACACAGCAAAGCTACACTAGAGACCTTTTATTTTATACGGATCATACCTGTATATAATTGTAATTCTATATGTATTTCCTAAATCAATGGATTAAATAAATTGAGGGTCACGCCCCTTATTGGACCACCGAACACCAGAGAAAAAAATGCAGGTAGCTCACCCACAGCTACCATAACCTAGAGAGATCAACTAAGACAGCCACAGCATTCCCGGGGACCAGCAGACCGTAAACCCAGAGGACCCAGAGGACCACGGAGGTGACTAGAGAGCCCAGCAGCCCTGCAACACCAAAGAGGGACAAGGGACCAGAGGACCACTGAGGTGAAGACAGAGCCCAGCTGCCCTGCAACACCAGAGGACGAGGGACCAGAGGACCATTGAGGTGCCAACAGAGCCGAACAGCCCTGCAGCACCAAAGAAGGATGAGGTACCACCCCGCGTTACCACCATAACCAGTGACAGCAACGAGGATCCCCCGACGGCCACCTGCTACACTGTCTATTCCATGCAGACTGACAAGACACCATAAGGGTGAGTAGTTAGCAATCAAGAGGCATACAACATAGAACTCACAGAAAAATAGCACTTCTGAGAGTGCACACAGAATCAGGTGCACACAGTACAAAGTACACCAGAGAGCACACACAGATGTGTACCAGAACAAACTAGACGGGAATTGGAACAGAGCGTTAGTCCGAGTCAAGTCCAGAAAAAACAGTCAGATGGAGAATGTTGGGAAGAGTTGCAGGATGCATGATTGTGAGGACTTCTCTTTCTTGCCCTCCTCCTAGAGGATCTACTGTTAATTGCAGCAGGCTGAAATTCGGCAGACTCTGGATTGGTAGACGGCTGGGTGGCAGGCTCGGGAACAGAAGGCACAGGACACGGCTGGGTGGTAGGCTCGGAAACAAACGGCACTAGACACGGCTCTGTGGCAGGTTTGATAACCAACGCCACTGGACGCGGCTCGGTGGCAGGCTTGGGAACAGACGGCCCTGGACAATGCTGGGTGGAAGGCTCGAGAACAGACGGCACAGGACACAGCTCAGGAACAGGCAGCACTGGACACGTCAGAGTGGCAGGCTCGGGAACAGACGGCACTGGACACGGCTCGGGAACAGACGGCCCTGGACACAGCTCGGAAACAGACGCACTGGACATGGCTTATTGGTAGGCTCAGAAACAGTTGTCACTGGACACGGCTCGGAAACAGACAGCATTAGACACGGCTCGGTGGCAGGCTCGGTATCAGATGGCACTGGACACGGCTCGGGAAGAGACAGCACTGGACACGGTTCGGTGGCAGGATTGGGAACCAATGTCACTGGACACTGCTCGGGAACAGACGGCACTGGACATGGCTCAGAGGTAGGCTTGGTACAGACGGCATTGGACATGGCTTGGGAACAGACGGCACTGGACACAGCTGGGTGGCAGGCTCGGGAACAGACGGCACTGGACATGGCTCGGTGGCAGGCCTGGGAACAGACGGCCCTGGACACAGCTTGGGAACAGATGGCACTGGACACGGCTCTGTGACAGGTTCGGGAACAGGCGGCACTGGACACGGCTGGGTGGCTGGTTCGGGAACAGACGCAATTGGGCACGGCTCGGTGGCAGGCTAGGGAACAGATGGCACTGGACATGGGTGGGCGGCAGGCTCAGGAACAGACGGCACTGGACACGGCTCGGGAACAGACGGCACTGGACAAGGCTCGGTGGCAGGCTCAGTAACAGACGGCACTGGACAGGGCTCGGTGGCAGGCTCAGTAACAGACATCACAGGACAGGGCTCGGTGGCAGGCTTGGGAACAGACGACATTGGACACGTCTGGGTGGCAGGCTCAGGAACAGATGGCACTGGACAATCTATATCCAGTTTTTTCCTTCTTCTTCCTGTCTCCCTTGCTCCTACCCCTCACTCTCTCTATCTCTCTCTCTATCTTTGTCTCTCTTTTTCTTTCTCTCTTCAGTTGTATACTTGTTGGTAAGTCTTGTTTGTCTGTGCCTACTGTCTTGCGTCTAGGCTTCTGTTTTCTGTCCAGTGAGTCTCTGTTAGTCTGTGTCCAGTGTTTGTGTCAGGGCTCTCTCTTACCTTAGTGGTGGTTTAGTTGGGGACCACGACCTGCCGTCGGCATAGACTCTGCCACCTAAATAGTTATTACTCTGTTGTGACAGAGTCACGGGTTATGTATGTGAGGGGAGGTATGTCTCTCAAAGGTTACTAACCTGTGTGTTTTGAGCCCCAGGGAAAATGTTTTGGATTGTTTGTGTCTGTTGGGAAACACATTTCCCAACAGTGTTGCGGCTATTGTAATAGCCGGATAAGGGTTCCCTGGGGTATGTATGGAGAATGTAGGGTGGGCTCCATACATAAGGCCCAGTCCGGGTCTTCCGGGGTCCCTGGCTGGTGCCAGACTAATTAGGGCTAACACCTGGCAGCTGAAGAGAAAGAGCCTGCAGGTTAAGCTCTCAGGGTCTGACTTGTGTCCTGCTGTCCTGGGGAAGGACAGACTGAGTGTGAGATCCTGCCTGGACCCCTCTCTGACTGCTGGTACCTTGCTGGTATGCTGCTGATGTTATTAGTTATAGTCAGGAATACTAATGTTTAGTTAGTGCCCAGACGGGCTAGGATTTTGTTTTGTTTTATTTTTGTGTTGAATAAAACTGACTGTGGTCAGTTACACCCAAAAAGCCTGGTGTTGTGTGCAATTCTCTGCTGGAAATCCCCTCCCGCTCACAATGTTTTGATTCAAACTTAAAAAATGTGAAATGATTTTGTTTTAGGGGAGACCCTAAGGGTGCCTTGACTTATAAAGTTTCGGAACCACTGTCCTAGTCTCATACCACGTAGTGTATTGAAAGCAGGAAATTTGGTAACACAGAAAAGAGTATTTATAAATTTCTCCCACATGGCAAAAAATAACAGTAGTGAGGAGTTTGAAGAACTTGATAAAATAGAGAGAATGTGTAACACTAATCCTTAAACTTGTTTGACCAGGTGGAGCACCTGTCATGACCAGATGGAGCAAGGGAGTACCCAGGCCTAGGTGGACCAACACCATACACATAACATCATAAGCCACCTGAACAAATACCTTCTCAACAAACTTCTTCAGGTTGATATTAAGGAGAGAGCTGTGGTGGTAGCTTGCCCATATAGCTGGGTATTTCTGTTCCTTGGGTTCAAGGTTATATGAACCTCTAGTTATTGGAGAGAGAATGTAGAGGACTTTGAGAAAGCATTAATGGAGAGGAGCATATCAGGGAACATATTATAAAAAGCAGAGGCAAAGCCATCAGGGCCAGGGTTTTTACCAGCAGAGGCAGATTGGAGAATTGCATTCAATTCTGTCAGGGTAAAGGGAGAGTTCCATGCAATACAAAGATCTGGGGACAGCTGGGGAAACTGGCATAGAGAGAAAAATTGAAAAATGAGAGACTGTCGTAGTCACTGTGTCCTGACCAGCATATGGCCCGGTCAGTGACACCATTGAAAAAACGATTGCAATACAATATTGATTGATATTTTCAGTCGGTCAAGCTCGGCCCTGGTGGCAGCCAGTTCCTGGAGTGTTGAGGATAAGGAAAGCTTTGTGTTGTGTCTCTAGAGAAAGGATCTTAGCAAGTAGATGGGAGCATGTCTCCTTTTTCATCTGCTTAAGATAAGACCTCAGTTAAATGCAACAAACACAAAGGACACACTTGAGGGCCTCTTAGACTATAACATTTGAAGTATCATTGGTATAATTAACAAAGAGATCAGAGTGACCTCCAGTTGAGACCTACAATACAGGTCCTGAAGGAACCTTTCATTGAATCTCCATGTTCAGATGCCAGAGATGGTATGAGGGGAAGACAGGGAAGCAAAGACTAGAGTTAGTGCAATTAAAAAAAAAAAAAACATTTTTGGTATGTGTTACACGTGTCTGACTTATAGAAATTTTATTCCTTTTTTTTAAAGTGACTTGGTGTTGCTCCTTGCGAATGACACATGACACTGTTGCATCCTGATATTCCTGCACAACACCAATATAATGAGGCACACAGGGCTACTAGATGTGTGATAGAGCGTATCTCGCTTTCGTTGTCTTGACAAGTCTGATAACCAGCTCCTCTTTTCACCTAGTAAGGTGTCCGATATTGTGTGGTCCTGCTGTCTGCTACATAATCTGGCCTTAGACCAACCCTGGTCAGAGGAGTTAGTAGCAGTGACAGTGCAGGAAATAGTGAACCATCAAATCAGGAGCACAGATGGTCAGGGATTCAGACACGTAATCAACTAATTGCGAGCCATTTTCTTGTAAGTTGCAATTTTTTTGTTCAGAGCATAGCTTTCAATTTGACCATGTTTAATTGTTTTAAAGGTATACTAAAATTTCAAAGATTGTGCTTGTGCGGTTGTATTTAACTATTTAAAACAGACAAACCAATGTGAAGGCAAACATGTTTCTTATTTTTTCAGGCACAAAATGAAGAGTGACCATCTCCTCACCTTACAAATTTTCAAGTGTCACAACAATATCAGCACTGTTATGTAAATATATTACATTATTTACCATACATGTTATGCATTGGTCACAGAAATCACTAATTAATTGTACAGGTCACGGAATTTCAATTTATGCTTCTGGTAGCTTATAATCCTCTGGTCATCTAATTCTTAGCAGGGATTTTGCAAATGTCCAACCTTTTCAAATATATTTCTGATGTCTGAAGGATGGATGTTAGGAAATTAAAATGATACTAAAATGTAAAATTGAAAATAAAACTAGACAGAGACACACACAGACAGACAGACACTAAACTACACATGGAGGCGCCCACCCCTGTGATGCTCCTACCCATCCCACCAACCAAGGAAAATACTCAACCCACCAAGCCATCCAAACCCAATGAAACATTGACAAACTGGCTTGGGTCAAAATATTTATTGAACATAGTTAATACTGAGGGTAATCATTATAAACATATAATGCTAACAGTAACAATTGGCTATCTGGTTTATCCTTGCAAACCATTGTTTGCTAGTGTGCACTCTCCTTTGGCCTCTGGGCTATACCTTAAATCAGTGGTTGCCAAACTTTATCAGGTGGAGGCACCCTTAGGGTCTTCATATTTTTTCAAGGCACCACTTACGGCCCACCTCATATAAATACCACCAATTATAAATTTCCACTTCGACCATATATATATATATATATATATATATATCACGATCCTCTGCTTTATAAGTAGGTATTAACAATGCTGCATATAGAGAGAGAGAGAGAGAGAGAGAGAGAGAGAGATATATATATATATATATATATATATATATATTCTTCTCAGCAAAGAAGCATATGTATGTAACCCACCTCCTCCTTCTCACCTCCTCTGACAGCCCCCGTCTTCTCATGGACTCCAGGAGTTGGAGTCAGTAAGGTGTTCGGCCTCCAGCAGCGCCATTGTGCCTGTGTATGGCATGACATATCCAGCAGCGGTCCCCTGGGTGCCGCGGCGCACAGTTTGGGAACCACTGCCTTAAATGATTAGAGACCTCCCTCTCTGGGCGAGTCTCTTATGTGGTCGTAATTGAAACATTAATTACTAACCAAACTGCAATTGTGGCCAACAACTTTATTTAACTGTAAACCAGCCCAGCTCATCCTACACCAGCACCGCTTGGATAGCTAAAGTAATAAAATTCGCTGCAGCTTCTAGCCACCACGGACTTAAACCTAAACAAGGTCCTGCCACCATCTACCTAAACAACCCTTAATACCAGCTAATAATTGCTAAGAAATATCTCCTGGCCAGCGTCAGAAAGAAGGACTCCGTCAGAAGTGTAAGGCTCAGCCACGTCTCAGTGAAAACCCTGATGTGGGATGACTGAACCCCTTACACTTTCAAGGAACAACCACACCGCTCAGTTAACTTTGCGGTGCATGCCATCCATCACTAGGCCGTTGGAAGAATGGCGCCGCACTCGCCTTGGGAGGATGTCCGACCAAAGCCAACCAGTAGAAGGCCACCAGGCGTGGGCCAGGGCAATATCCCCTGTAATAATTAATTCCCCTGTGATTAATTGCAGCATGAGGGTGGCACCGATGTCATTACAACCCTGGTGAGTAAGCACCACCGCCGGGGGACCACCTTTAATGACAGCCATGTGTGCCAAAGACTCGAGCCACATGGACCACAACGTGTCCCTCTGACACATCCATGCAATCACGAAGCCTTCCTGAGTGGCTGCAGGCGCTGTGGAGTGATGCTTGAAGGCCCCGCAAACTAAAGAATGGCAGATTAACCAAACCGTCCGCTGGGGGGTGTGGGGTTGAGTTCGGATCTGCAAGAACCCAAACAACACAGCGTTAGGAGATTACAAAACACAACACTCAAACACCACTTCACATAAAGCACTAAAGGATAACATATGCTCAATAAAACATGAACAAGAAAAGAAAACACATATACAGAAGCAGGTGGCAGATGTAACGATTGTAAGCTGCAGGCTTCCAGCCGCAGAGTTGTCTAATCTTGTCCGACGAAGCACCACCCACGCTTCCACTGAGGCTGCACCAATCCGGAACAAGTGTGTTCCATACCGCATGGGAGAAAGGCCAATCGCCAACAAGCAGCAGTGAAAAACAGACTTGAACTGATCAATAGACAGCGTGGTGCCATCCCGATGAGCGAGCCAAACCAGGCAGGACGAGGGGCGCAAGGTCCGGAACCTAGTCCCCGAGGTCACCGGGCATACCTCAGAAACCACATTCAATTCCAAGTGAACCCATGGACCCCTGCCAGCCTGGTTGGATTTGCCCTTGTGAATTTTGCATTGTACCTCGGTGGGGAAAAAGGAAACGTTAACAGCGAGGAGGCCAGTAGAAATGGAGGACAGGCAAACAATTCACCAATCCAAAAGTTTCCAGCGAAAGCAAAAGAAAAAGCAACTTGAAACAAAATGGCTTCAAAATTGTCAGTGGCAACCTGAGGCAACATGGAGAGCAAGAGCACAAGGGTATCCAAGGAAATGGCCAGGCGCAAATCAGGCATGGGGGGGGGGGGCGCAACCTAGCCCACCCCTGCAGGGCTCTATTAATCAGAAAGTCCTTAGTAAAGTCATGCGAACCCTGCAATCAGGCAAAGAATGCAAGCGCCGCCAAAGTGGAAGTCATAGCCGCACAGGACTTACCCTGGAGGTACTCACCCCACATAAAGGCATACAGCCCTTTGCAGGAGCCCTTACCCAGCATGGAACGAGAACCACAAAATGACACCCAAGATGCCCAAGCCATGCGGTAGTGACGCAGAGTGGAAGGTCCTCTAGCCCGGTACAACCATCTGCAAGACAGAAGCAGGACACGGAGTGGACAAAGGACTGGCATCAGGAGCTAGATGAAAGAACCGAGGCCAGTCAAACTGCGAGAGAGCATCCACCACGCCATTTTGGACCCCTGGAATCTGCTCAGAGCGGAAGTGTATATTACATTGCAAGTACCTCAGCACCAAGCGACGCAAAAGAGAGACCACAAGCATGGTGGAAGCACTCTGGCAGATGATGGCCTGCACCAACACCAGGTTATCACACAAGAACACAATGGGCGAAATTCACTAAGATCGAGTTTAGTAAACTCGCATGTGCGAGTTTGAAATCGTGGCGTGGATGTAATAAAGAGTATTTACAAAGGGAGAGTTTGGTGGCCAGCGCGTGTTTTATTAGCGAGTTTGATTTGCGAGTTTAAAATCGTGGGGCGTGTTTGAGCTATGTAATAGATATAGCTCGGTGAATCCAGTAAAGTGCGAGTATTGTACTCGCGGTAAACTCGTGGCCGCGAGTTTGCAAACTCGCTTAAGCAAATAGACCAGCATTGTCATGGAG
>JABWIB010002836.1:28205-48993 GCA_016617825.1 Platyplectrum ornatum | reverse complement strand
TGAGCTCTCAGTTTAATTTTACACTCTGGAGAATGTGAACTCAAATCTGATTGGTTGCCATGGGCAACTTCCCCAAATTCGAATTTCACTGCAATCTCCCTGCTTAGTAAATATACCCCATAGTAGTCATACTGATTTTTTATAGTGTAATCTCCACCCCACATATATTGCAATATGTGATATACCCTTACCTCTTTTTACTTAATATAGTGCACTATATAAAGTACATATTGGGTATATTCGTATACTGTGAAGGAACATACATACATACTGATATATATATGGAGAGGATGGAGCACATAAGGAGAAGGTTACTGTTAGGGTTAGTTTACAGGGAGGTGATGGAGCATACAAGGGAAAAGGTCAGTTTTAGGTTGAAGGGAGGAGATGGTGCATAGAAAGGATGGTTTAAGTTTAGGCTCTCTGCAGTGGATGGACCATAAAAAGGAAAGGTTAGGGTTAGGATGTGGAGAGGGAACCAATTGTACAAGGATAGGTTTAGGGCTGGCTGTGGGGAAGGGATGGATCAGAGAAGGGGAAGGTTAAGTATGGCTGCCAAGAAAGGCCCTGTCTAAGTAAGGCTGTGTGAACTGGTGAAACAAACTCCTCCAAGAGACTAAATTATTTGTTGTAATGAAGCATGATAAAAATTTACCTCCATGTTCTGTAATGGGTAACTACAATATGCATACAGTTTTCAAAGCTATGAATTAATAATGCACCTTTTTATTAAGCATTTTGACTATTTAAATTGTCTCACATGGGACCTTTGAAATTTGATTAGTTGCCAATCCTGTACTAAGGTTTTGTAGGTTTTGCTGTTATTTTGGTTTGGATTTTTGTTAAATACGCTTGCTATTTCTATGTAGTTGATTTCGTTATGATTTTAAGTGAACCATGACTTTAAATGTCCCTGTAATGACTGTATGTAATGTGACATTAACCATTAGTAATTGAATATGTGTATCTGAGTACACAAAGTGTCAGTACCAGAACATATTTAATTACGTGTTGGGATGACAAGTTTTATAGCCACCTGGTTTGATTTTAATTAAGCTTCTTTTTTTCTCATCCATTTATGTTGCTATTTGTTCTGCTTGACAAAAGACCCAGAAACAATGAAATGTAGAATTTATCTGTGTACAACTATATTCATTTATTTACTAACATTTATTGTTATAGCACCAGTATTTTGCTGAACAGTTCTTTTCATCTGGGAACAGATGTAATAATAAAACAAGCATTGTTCATAATATATAGATGGAGGGTATCGCAGACCCTTGAAATATTACCATCTATAGGAGTATATATAATTTCTAAATATTTAGATATTATAAATGTGTCATTTTGTTTCCTCTCCCCTCAACTACTTTAAATCAATGCAAACCATGGAATAAACCTTTTTTCAAGCTAACTAGTCATCCATTTGTTTACACTAAAGTAAAGGAAAAGTGTGGTCAGATTGTGATTCTACAGTGGATGTGGTAGGATAAACAGAAAAGAACATGATTGGTCCCACTCAGTGGTCGAAGTGGAAATTTACAAGTTGGGGTATGGACATTTTAAAGTGGCGCCGTGGAATACTGATTACAATTGAAGTCAATGGAGATTTGTAGTTTTACATTTACATCAGTGAGAGAAGTGCCGATATGACATACCCCCGTATACACCCCCACTTCAAGCCCTGGTCCCACTAAATGGCATGCAAAATAGGTCATCCAGTGTACAGATGTTGACCAAGGGTATTGGTCAACTAGAGTATCAGATTAAATGGTATAGTTAGCCATGATGTTTGGAGCATAATGTCCATCAACCATATTTCTCAAAAATACAATGCAATTTTTGGACAGAATAGTCTAGATGTGTAGGAGTGAAATTTCTCTTTATCGTAACTTCTTAATACACTCCTCTCACAAATATGGAGTTTAGGCCAGTTATGGTTCCATAACCCTAGTCTTAAGCACACTATGTGGATGGGTGTAGTGCGAAAACATTTCTTCTGCAAGAACACATAGGGCCAGATTCAGATCTTTAGGCACTCATGACATAGTCAAGAGTGGGCAAAACTATGTTGAATTTCAAGCAAAGTAAATTTAATTAGTTACAATCAGTATTACATGTGAGATATAATAACTAAAGTATTCTCCCCGCATGTAAACACTAACATTCATTCTACCTCCCCTGCTATTCAACATGGTTTGTCCACTCTTGACTAAGTCTAAAGATCTGAATCTGGTCCATATTGTACAATTTCAGTAACTTCCCTCGTCTAATAACTCTAACTTCATATGAGTATGATTAGTATTATGGTGATAATTCTTGGGTCTGTGCATGAGTAGTAGAAATGAACATATCATGAATAAATCACATGTCTTTGGGAAGTAATCAGGCATAAAAGAATAACATTCTAAATGATATGCTTTATTTCTTTAAAAGATTCTATGTGACCCTTCTTGCCTTACATAAAATACTCTTTTGTGTTTTTTCACTAAATACGTAGAGCATCATACTTGGTTATTTGACATGCCCTCTAGATTCAAGAACTCGGTTTATTTACTTGTTCTGTTTGACAATCTGTCTAAAGAGAGAGACTAAGAAATAAGTAAGTCCTTTGAGTTATTTAGCATTCACAGTCCATTACAATGAATATGCCCTGTAATGTTACAGTCTATCCTACAGTTTCAGTTAGTGTCTATTTGTGACAGAAGACAATTGGAGAAAAATAAACATTTCTAAGGTCTAAATTTTGGATGGACTTTGACTCAATGAGGGGACAAAACATTTTGTTTTCTTAGTTTTTCATTAATTCGCAGTGAACAGGGGATGGGGTATAAAAAATTGTGTGGGTGTAGCTGTGTGGGGTTAGTGACATGTGTGGGGCCTATTTGTCCCGGTTTCCTCTGTGGCAATGTTGGGAGGTATAGAATTGAATATGATTGAACACTTTCCTTATCACATTTTAATTTTTGAAACGTCAAATATATGTGGCACATCACAATTCATCTACTTATCCCTTTTATAGACAGTATTAGGGGGTGATTGCTACAGAGCCCAGAGGTGAGGTGATTGGGGTATACTCGTATTTTAATGATCAGAGAAGGGTTTCTTTACAGGACATGAAGGCCTGATCCAGAGTATGGGAGTAAGGGTAAATTAAGTCAAGTGTAGATTTATGTCAAAACAAAACACTGAACTGCAGGGGAGGCAAGCATAAACTGTGAAAACAGATGGAAGTTAAAAGTTACATTTTCTAGCAAACTCTATGTTTAAAAAAGCTATGCAGTTGTGAGATGTTAAGGAAAAGCGAACAGTTTTAACCTGCATAAAATGAAATAAAGTAATGAACTAATTTGCACCTCTCATATTGAAATACGGTTTTGCTCAGCTCTACAACAAGGTTTAAGTGCAACTCTGAATCAGCCCCATAGTGGGTGGATAGAATGGGCAGAATACATGGTTCTTATCCTTCGTCCAAATACAAGTCGTTTTATATTACCAGATCTGCCACCAGACATTACCATAGAACCCTCAATACCTAAATCTTCTCTAGCTAGATATACACGTTATAAAAACTTAGACGGCATCTTTCTTAATTCTAATAAATTATTACATGCAGAAACCTCGTAAGTCATTTCATTATATTCACAGAAACAAATATTACAATTACTGTTCTAGAATTCAATAAATACAAGTTTCTTACTTCCAAATCAGTTTCTCAGGATTTTATTTTGTCTTTTCCAATCCAGTATCTCTATTTAATGCATTTTGGCACTTACTGCATTTGAATTGATAGCAAAGTGTTTGATAGCACAAAGTAAATGAATTCTGGGTTTTGACAACAAACAAGCTATATTAAAAGTACAGTTATCTGTTCTTTCTTGCAGATATGTAGTCATTTTAATCATTCCATGTAGCTCCAAGTCTGAATAAAAGTACTTTAAAAAAAAAAATCATTCTACTTGTAAAGTTTTTTCAAAGGACAATAAGTATATTGCAATAGCAGCAAGATATGTGTTACAATTCATACATATGCAAATTGATATTTCTGTTTGATATTGTATTCACTAGTGCCTTTACTGCTTATTATATTTCCATTGTGCTGTCATAAATGTTCAAGTCTTGATTCCTTTGGTCTTATTTTGCTTTACTCTACACAGACCATAATAAAATACTTAAAAGTAAATACTCCCTAAGGGGGAAAAAATAAATTGATTTTTTTTGTATGAATGCAACCATACTGCAATTATTTATTTTGTTTTGTTGTATTTGAAACATAAACTCAGGGGTGATGACTTAAGTAACAAAAAAAAAGATTCAATATAAATAAGAATACAATGTACATGTTAACTTTGTGAAATAATTGTATCATTTTGTAGCACAGATTGTAATGGAATAGTTTTTTTTTTCTGTATGAGATTTGAGGGGATGCAGTCGCCAGTTTGACATAGATACAGCCGATAACTAATTGACGATAATTTTTATTTCGACACACTCAGTATGCTGACAGTTGTTTTTATAAATAAAATAGTGTATGGAATGGCATACTACGATCATTCAGAATGCAGACAGTTCAATGCAGACAGATATCAGAGCTGCCGATGCAGGTGAAGGTTAAGGTTGGGCAGCAGGGAGGGGACGATTAGGGATAGGCATTGGGGAATGGTGGGTTGAACAGCAGGAAATGGGGGTTAGGGTTAGGCAGTGGAGAGGGGAGTGTTAGGGTTATGCAGCAAGGAGGGTAAGATTGTGGTTAGGCAGCGAGGAGGGTAACGGTTAGGCTGCATGGAATGGAGAGTTATGGATAGGGTAGTGGAATGGAGAGTTGGTTGGCATGGCTGGATGAGTCCTTAAACTTCTGCTGACTGGGAGCCCGCTGTCAGCTATATACTGTCGCTGTCCCATTGTCTGCGGCAGTCCTGTTGAAAAAGGGCTTTTGCAGTGGGAACCACATTCGATTTGAGCTGTGTGATTGTACAGTGTTGTAAAATATTGTAGGATACATGTGAGGAAGACACAAGAAGACAGTAAAGGGATCTGTGAAGTTATCCTACAGGGGGCGAGGCGAGAAAATTACATTGCCTTCTATACCAGTGAATGCCTCATTGTGAAAATACTCTTCAATTTGCAGTTCTCCTTAAATAGTGCTTTTGTATAGTACTGTGTAATATATAATTGTATATTTTCTCTGGCTTTAATTCTGTATGCTTTATGACAATAATAATATAAATGTCTATTTCAATCCTTGTATCTCCATGGTATCTAAACAACTCTGATATTCCTGTTTAATTCTTCATGTAGGAAAATCCTACATATTAAAAACTGAAGAAATAAAAACTTAATTAGATGTGTCAAGGTTTTGCCAACATTTTTAAAGGCACCCTATGACATCACATTGCTAATGTATTCCCAAGTGTCTTTTAAACCGCGGTCCATTAAAGTGAGTCATTATTAGTTATTATAATTGCTTAGTGCACCACATGGCAATTAAAGGTGGATAGTATCCTCCAAGGAAGCATGAAAAAAGGTTATGTCTAATCTTGGTATATGCTGTGTTGTGATTTCAGACAAAAAGTATTTTGTGAGAACTTTCAGTTAACAACTGTTGTAGATAAAACAAAAAGAGCGATAACATAGGTAGCGCAGATACCAGCAGCCACACACTAAAAACACAAATAAAGATACATAGTGGGCGCTTAAGTTACAATTATAGTGCAGGTGATTGAATAATAAAATATACACAGTAAGTATATAACACATTTTAATAATATGACAAGTGAAAATAGAATTATCAACTAAAGACAGAAACCTAAAAAACCCCATATATACCCATTGGATCAGATACTGATTCCTGTGTGCCTGTACGGCAGTGTGGGCATGGGGCATACCTCCCAAGTGTCCCGCTTTTGGGCGAAGTTTGGGTGAGAAGGGGGTGGATTCCGGGTGTGCTGGGGGCAGAGTCGGGTGGTCTGGGGTGGGGTTGGGGTGTGCCAGGAGCGGGGTTGGTTAGGTCCAGGGGCGGGGCTTATGTGTCCCGCGGCCCAACCGTGTAAGTTGGGGGTATGGCATGGGGGGAGAGGGGAATGAACTCTCCTGTCACTCCTCTCTCTCTCTCTCTGTTGGAAAAAGGCAGCATACACTGCAAGTCATTTGTGCAGATCAGCGGTCCACGTGACCGCAAGCCACACAAATCTGGGCAAACCTTGCCCCATTTGTTTAAAAAAGAAGCATAAGGAATGATGTTCCATAAACCAGGGAATTCGCAAGTGAACATCTGGCATACACAATTTTTCCCCACTCTTGCAAGGGCACTGGATCCGGTCCATAGTGTTTTTTTATGTAAATATTCGCTTTATTGTATTTAGATTGGGAAAGAACCATCTAAGAGAAAAAGGAGTTCTTTTGTGTTGCACTCAAAACCCAAACAATAAATGCATCAATAAAAGATAAAATATAATTTTTATTACGTATTTCCTAAAATAGCAAGTTCTGAAAAATATATATCTGGTGGCGAAATGTTAAAATAAAGAATAAAGATATATGTGAAGATAAAGATGTGAAAGGTAAGTGATTAAAAACTGAGATCACCCTGTGACAGCATTATATAGCAATCCCATATCATAGAAACATAGAAAGTGACGGCAGATAAAAGCCACATGGCCCATCCAGTCTGCCCAATTGTGCATATATCATAATATTTCCTGGATATGATACCCTGTTTGAGAGTTGATTTCTATCCTGTGATAATACACTAATAATAGAAAAGCAGATATCTCCTGTAAATATCCTAGGAGAAATTCAGTAGTGCTTTTATATCTCTCATTGGGTATCATATGGGTCAGTGACCCCACTTTGCAGGTAAGTTGACACTACTATGTTTACAACATGTTGCACACAAGTTTATAACCTCATTCTCATGGTAAATCGAGGTAACACGTGACAGCACCCAGCTTAAGCTGCCTACTATTTATTAATTATTTATTAGATTTTTACCCTGTTCTCATAAACCTTGACTACAAAGAGCAGTATCGATTTACCATGAGAATGAGTTTATAAACTTGTGTGCAACATGTTGTAAACATAGTAGTGTCAACTTACCTGCAAAGTGGGGTCACTGACCCATATGATACCCAATGAGAGATATAAAAGCACTACTGAATTTCTCCTAGGATATTTACAGGAGATATCTGCTTTTCTATTATTAGTGTATTATCACAGGATAGAAATCCGCTCTCAAACAGGGTATCATATCCAGGAAATATTATGATATATGGGATTACTATATAATGCTGTCACAGGGTGATCTCAGTTTTTAATCACTTACCTTTCACATCTTTATCTTCACATATATCTTTATTCTAACATTTCGCCACCAGATATATATTTTTCAGAACTTGCTATATTTTAGGAAATATGTAATAAAAATTAGATTTTATCTTTTATTGATGCATTTATTGTTTTGGTTTTGAGTGCAACACAAAGGAACTCCTTTTTCTCTTAGATGGTTCTTTCCCAATCTAAATACAATAAAGTGTTACTCCGGGTCCGTTTGCACCTCCTTTGTATACTAATTGAGTCTCTTAGAGGGACAGTATGACACAAAGGAACACACCTCAATCAATTTCTATATAATAGGAGTGCTATTCTCTCTTGCTGTTGCATGCATACAATGTAAATATTCGCTCCATTTTATTTTTCAGAGGAACCTAGGAAATACAAGGATAAACTCACTAATGTGGGACAGTATATCATTTTAATAAGACTTCAAATTATTCTCTTTTTTGTGGAGTTTTTTGTAGACTTTAAACTTTCTATATATTTTTTAAGTCTCCTATTTTAAATATTTGGTAGTTGCTCTGCCTTGACATATTATAATTTGTTATTTAAATATTGTGTGTATTGGATTAATTAGTCACCTCCACTACATGTGTACCTTAAGCCTCCACTATATATTTATAGTGCTATAACAGTACTATCACCGTTATCACTACTAGTCATTAATGTTTTCCTTAGGAAACTAGTTTGAAGGTAAGGGGCAGGAATAACAACATCTATGAAATAATTTTTAGGGGGTCTTACAATGTGGGACTCGCATATCTGGGATACAGGTTTTCACAGCTGAGTGGTTTTAACCTTATGGCATTTGTCATTGATGTAAAAGTAGTAATGAGCGGAGTGCAGGTTATAAAGGATGGCATTTCTGTGGTGCAGAATCTGTCTCTGAAGCAACTGTCATGAATGTAAGGTACATTGTAAAATTGGGAGGGGTTCTTTGTAACCTTAAGGTGCAGGTGTTCACTAATTCAAACTGTAAAAAAGCACTGAGGGAGTCGTCTTATATTGTGGGGTGCAAAAACAGACAAAATATAAATAACCAATACCCAGTTGTCCTGATATGTGCCCAAAACCAAAGAAACTACTCATGTGTAAGGGCCATCAATAAGAAGATCATGGATAACCATACCTCCCAACTTCTCGGCCGGCGACAGCCGGGACAAATAGGCCCCGCCCCGGTCCCACCTTGGCCCGCCCCCTTTTCTGCTGCGACCGCGGCAAATAAATAATTTTTAAATTGCTTTTAATGAGATAAAAATAGTTTGTCCCCTAATCGGGACAAACTGGGAGGGGAAGGGACGGCGGGAGAGTCCCCAAAAAGCGGGACTGTCCCGCCGAAATCGGAACACTTGTGAGGCATGGATAGCAGCCCCCTCTAGACCCTAATTGCTACAATTGTTAGTTTTACTAATTATACTATCAGATTTTATGGTTATTCACACTATGGGCTAGCTAGATTTACTAAACTGCAGGAAAGGAAAAGTGAAGATGTTGCCCATAGCAACCAATCAGATTCTAGCTGACATACTTTAGTATGTAATAGGAAATTGATAGCTAGAATCTGATTGGTTTCTATGGGCAACATCTCCACTCTGCCTAAGCTCTGCATGATTGAAATCACTATGTTGAAATTTCATACACGTCTATAAAAATGTATGCAGAAATGTTGACAAATTTTAGTAAAAACAGACCTCATTTAAAGAAAAATACAGACCCTACTGAGTTAAACCCCAAACCTTGAAATATATATATTTTTAAAGCATATTACTATCATGATATCAAGTAATATCTATTAAAATCAATATGTAGGTAAGAGGCATTTAATATATTTTAATCATTTGTCTTTGTAGAAAATGTCACCAGAAAAGTAATGTTCTATGGTATACAACTCCTCCCTTAACTTTCAGCTGTTATGTCACAAATGTAATCCTAAAACACATTTCTTTAGTTATAATAGAAAATAAATTGCTGTTTAGAGGAAATGTAATCCCTTATCTTAACCACCTAGTGCCATCTAGCTACAATATTGAGCTACACAACTTTGAATAAATCTTCATGTACCTGCATTACTACTTGTATCGAGTAGCTTTATTTCTGTAATTGTGGCAGAACTAAGTGCTAACCATATACAGTTTCATTCTTTTGACATTGCTACTGTGATATATTTTCTATTTCTATATTTTTTATTCTGAATTATTTGACAAATGCTTAAGAATTTGCTGGTCAGAATTTGTGTGCAACTATTCACACTGAGCTCCCTGGTAATCCAGTCTTTTACTACCAGGGTAGTTTGCT
Organism: Platyplectrum ornatum; assembly: GCA_016617825.1. Taxonomy (NCBI): domain Eukaryota; kingdom Metazoa; phylum Chordata; class Amphibia; order Anura; family Limnodynastidae; genus Platyplectrum; species Platyplectrum ornatum. Next base: position 39,366 of record JABWIB010002836.1, on the reverse strand, counting down.
GGGGCTCTGAATTACCCTGGTCACTAACCCCATTCAGACTGCTGAATTACCTGTTCCCACTGAACCAGGGTAGTTAGTTGAAACATCAGATTCATCGGCATCATCATCATCATAGAGCCGCGATTGGCTAAAAAAAGTGATGTAAAAGAAAATGTAAAGCATGAAAAAATGAATTAGTATTAAAAAAATGAAATAAAAAAATTAAGAAATAAATAAAAAATGTATAAAATAAAAAATAAAAACATTAATAATAAATAAGAAATCAATAAAATAAACAAGTTATTAAAAAAAAAATATTATATATACTAAATATTTTTTTTTGACACATGCTCTCATTGATTTATACATCGTGATGTGGACCAATTATACTTTTAAAGCATCAGGGAGCTGCGTGTATCCACGTAACGATGTATACACCAGTGACAGAGCGTCAAAAATAAATAGCGCCTGCCTGTGTAACATTACCCGGGCAGACGCCATTCACACTGGGATCTACCAGGACCAGAGCAGGGTGAAACCCTACTTATGTTCCGGGTAGTATACCTGGGCAACACTGCCTGTGAAGAAATTACTGCGCCATTGACTGAACTCCCCGGGTAGTACTCTTCTGTGTGAAAAGGGTATAAGTATTATCAAGTTACAAATTCTATAAAAAAAAACACAATAATTAACATACATTTTAAAATTCTTTTTATATTGTGTATTGTTGACAATATAGTGAACAAAATGACCGTGGCTAAACACATGTAAGTGTTTGCAGCCACCATCTATTCACTTCATGTAGAATATATATGCAGACCTTCTATTTTCTTATATATTTTAAGACAAGCTCTGGCTACCTAGATATATATATATAAGAGGGAGAAGACTGCCAATGTCGGTACTATAATTAATAATAATCAGATAGGGAAAGGTAGCAGTGAGGAACTTGCAGCCAGCGATTACAATAACAAATGACTCAGATTCCAACAGTGTAATCGCTATAACATACTATGTTGAGGGCAATATTATTAAATGAAGGAAACATTTGGTGACAATACAATGTAGCACATTAAAATTACATGACTACTATAAAAAACATTAATCAATAAGTGGCAATTCTAATAAGCCCAGGGGGTCATAGTATATCCGTATGAAGAGTGAAACAAGTCACCTAGAAAGGATCCCTCATATAATAGAAGGACGTATATGAATAATAGTGATTGGCTAGATGGTGGTTTGCTGTTTTTAAATATTTCCATGTCTTCTTTATTCTATAATTTTAATGTAATATCGCCAGTTTTAATGTATATTAATAAACGTTAAGTTTCAACTCATATAAATATAATAAATGAGATTTAGTGATTTTTGTATACAGTTATTTGGGAAGTTTCCTTTACAGCACTTGAAATTACATTTTATAGTTTTTATTCTTCACTTTTTTTTCATTAACATAAATAAAATAAAAACATCAAATGAAGATGTTGTAGGACTGTTGTCATTTCCCTAGCAATTTCAAATATAAATGAAATAAGCCACTGAAAATTATTATACAAATTATTGATTGCCACGACCAATTGTTTCTAGTTTACATGTAATTTTTTCTTCCTTCGGTTTCTTTGGGCTTTATTATATCTTTGCCCCCCCCCTTCCTTTTCCCTTTTCTGATATGGTTTCAGTATTACTGTAGTTTTGAGCCATTACTGTGCATTGTCATGATATTCCTGTATGTGTGATTTCTTCAGTTCTTTATCACCCATCTTGGTAAACAATTACTGTAATATTTATTAAAGTGTCAGAGACCCAAAATGCAGAGTGCAAATGCAGAAGGATAACCCTTAAAAATACAGAAATTATTTGTTGGTCCTATGAATGTGAATACCTATACTAATCTATCTATTCTGGCCTTATGTAAACTTTACAACTTACAGTGACTGTGTTTTAGTTCAGTACTTAGCTGTAAAAAGCAAAGCTGATTAAGCTTTGGAACCTAAATGATTGTATAGTCAAGTGTTACCGTTTAAAAGACGTCCTATATTTGCATACATTATTATGTCTAGTTAGAGAAATGATTATTCAGTTTGCTAAAACAGTTAACATAAATTATCTGTTATCACAGCTAGGGCCTTTTACTCATAATCAGTACAAATCTTAGATTTAAAAAAATAAAAGCAAACAAAAATGAAAAACATAGAGTAAATGTCTCCATTCTATAGACATCATGAATTGGATGCAGACCCCAGAGCTCACAGCGAAGTTCTGAGATCATAATGCTGGGCCGGATCCAAACTCAAAAAATGTATATAAGCCAATTCCCCTCCCTATCGAGGACACACAGGACCCTACCTTAAATAAAATACAAGGTAGTGCAGAAGTCAGGTTTGTACATAAGGGTTGAAACCAGCTCTTACTGTACAAATGACATTACATTGCATAAATCACACTTTTAACCCTACCTCCATGATGCTGTCTTTTTTGTTTCCCTGTCACTCTGAGTTACTGTACAATTTCCTTAGCTCTCCTTGCCCATCATACGTATTATGAGTACCCAAACATGGTCACTGACTTGACAAATTGGGGCAAACCAAAAATTTTAATGTTCCCCCCACCCACCTAGTGTTGTGTGTGTGACAGGAGAACAGGTCAAGCCCAGGGAATCTACTCCTGCAAATCTGACCCTCGCATACCAGTGCACTGTTGCCCCACATCCATACAGGGCATGTAGAAGTGGGGGACAAGACAGTAGTCTGGATCTAGTCCCTAGGATAGGTCCCTGAAATATGGGTGTAACACTTGGTCCACAATCTGATTTCGGTCCTATAGTACTGTAGTTACTGGAAGCGTTGTATCTGTAAATAATAAAAGCAAAAAAAGACTTGTTGTTTATAGGTAAAAGTAACAGTCCTTCATTTTCCTCCTTGTACATTCAGTTGGTTTGGTAGCAGTTCCAATTTTAAAAACATTTTTATTGCTTATGTCCTGGTGTATATCAATCATAAATCAGTCTACAGAACAGGAGCATCCCAGTACTAGTGCTGTCAGTCATATCTACTTAAGAAGTTGATGGATAAGAAAACGGTGTAACAAAAAACACTCCAAAAATAAAACACTTTATTCTACATTTCCAAAAACCTCTCCTCAGAGTATGAAGGGAAAAGCTACAGAAAAAATGTGTACTTTACATGCATTCTGCACAACCTTCTTATTCTAAGTCTACATGTCTCACCTCTAAAACAGCATTTCTAAGCACAAAAACTGATGATGATAAAGATGAAACACAAAATTTGGACTCACAAACTTCACAAGTTTCATTTTACATACTGACTTTACTGGTTGCTTGCGTACAGGCGTGCTGCTCTCCTGGATTCATTTGAACTAACGTGAAATAGTGACCTGGGATCCTCTTCGTATGCTTAGGACTGAGAGGATATCCGGTCATAGGTTGCATCCTCATCCTTGTGTGTTCGTATTAAAGAAAATAGGTATACTATTAATGGTATATGGTCGCTTCCAGAATAGCTTGCTTCATTCTGAACACCCAATACCTGCTTGCATTGTTACTCTGCCACTGGGTCCTATCTACATATTTGGAGGTTCACGCCCTTTTCATCACCTTATTGCAGATTTGCATACCTCTCCTTCCGCAGCACTTCCTCCTAACGTTAGGTGTCCCGGCGGCTACTAAACCACAAAATAAATTTCCAACAACTCCTGGATAAAACATGGTATATCTACAAAATGTAATATATGCCAAGTCGTTTTGCAGGGTTTTTTAGCCCTGGGCCACACATTTTGGTGTTTCGCTACTACTTTTCCACTGACTACTCTGAGACTCCCCCCCCCCCCACTCCTCAGTGTGATTCAGCACCCTCTCTTCTCTCTATTGTCTTTCCTTTCTTTTTCTTCTCCCTTTTTTTCCTTCCTTCCTTTTATGACAGTGGCCATCTGTCTTCTCTTTCTCTTCTTCCTTCCTTCTCTTTGTTTGTTCGGACTTTTACCTTGAGCACATATGTACTCAAAAATTTGAGAATTTCTAACAGACGAAATTTGTCTTTAGCCGTTATGTGATAGGATCCCATTCAGCAATGTGCTGATCCTGTGCGCTTGCAAATCGTCTGTGTTTAAAAACACTAGTGAATTGCAGGCTGGTAATCTGAACATAGCATTAGACAGTGGTCTAACCCTGTCTAGTGGTACATCTGTCCTGTATATAGTAGTGTATATTGTCTTATCCATGTGTACACTTACATTTAGATATATGAATGATTGCATTTACTACTGTAAGAAGTAAAATAACAAATAAAATAATACTAACTGACTTCTCAAAGACCACAAATGGGAAGCAGGGCTGTATTTCTCTGGTATAATAATCAATCTTCTAATTACTAAATATCCAGACTTGTTTGAATATTAATCAAATAATCCTAATTTATATATACAACTATGTTCAGGCACATTATGAAATTTAATGACATCCATTCTAATAAATAAACATGTATGCATTTCACATTATAATTTTATGTTTCCTGCAAATGGGTTAATTGAATTAATCATACTAGATGAGGGTGTACAGTAATATACCCTATGCTTGTCTAATTACATTGCAAGTGATGCCTGCTAATCTTCATTAATCGCAAGAACCTTGCCTAACCGGCTCAACCTAAACTTCCCCAACACAGCAATTTAAAAGTACTCCATTAAAAAGTAACAACCCATTTTGTCAGAAAAAATTAAATAAGAATTACCTAATGCCTTATCTTATTATAATGTAAATAGAAACTGATTTAACATTCTGAGAGCAATTTGTGTTAAGTAAAGATTTGGCAATTTTCTCAGGACAGGCCTGAAAGCTAAATCCACTTAAGATTCTGCAACAAAAGGAAATTTTACTGCAAATGATAAAATTATGAACGTGGGTATAAAAGGTTAAATTCTAATTGTAGGACTGTTTCTCTAAAAAAAATTTATAACAAAAAAAATGCAATATAGTTTCACATTAATTCATCAACTTATTAAATATAATTACGGAATATTCATTGTATCTAATTGTTTTAGCTATACAGGAAGTACTTCAATTGTTTCTTAATGCATAATTAAATTGAAGATGTATTACATCCAGGAAAGCAGTACAGCTACAGTACAAATACATTGGACTTTATGTGCTCTACATTTCACAAATGTCACAGAATATCTTGTTCACTTTGATGCAATTAGTGATATGTCCAGTTAAGTTCATCTTTCATGGTTAAGATTGCCATAAAGGAAAGTGAACTGTTATGAATGTGCAGTGTGTTCACTCATTTGGGGACTGAACCAGGGCTCGAAGTGGGGGGGGGGGGTATACGGGGGTATGACATACCGGCACTTCTCCCACTATTGTAATGGAAAAATTTTAAATCTCCATTGACTACCATTATTTTCTGTGTTTCCATACCGCCACTTCTGAATGTCCATACCCCCACTTCTACATTTCCACTTCGACCACTGGACTGAACCATAGATGCCCTACCTCTGTCTAGAAAGCCCGAAGTGGGGGTAAATACAGGGGTATACCATACCATCACTTCTCCCATTGTTTTAATTTAAAGGCGATTCAGTTCACTGATCACTGACTATGTTTCCATACCACCACTTCTAAATGTCCATATCACCACTTTTAAATGTCCACTTTGACCATTGAATTAAATAGAAAATATAACAAAAAAAAATGATAACTCTAACTTAAACATTATAAAGGTTTTAACAATATTCAAAGATCCAAATCCAGAACATTATATAGATAACAACATATTCCCTAGCTATGGGGGGGGGCAGTATTAAGGGAGAAGAGGGAGGCCCACAAAGTTTTTCACTAACTGGCCTTTACGTTGCTTGTTACCCATTAATATAATCAGAATACAACATTTTCACAGTATGGCCAGGAAACAGTATAATGGTTATCCAAAGGCTAGAATTCCAGTTGTAAAAGTGCAAAAAGCCGCACAGTGCACACAGTTCCACACAGATACTCAGAATTTTAGGAATCCAAAACCATACCCCTTCCTTAAGTTTTTCACACCGCCCTCGCTTAAATGCAGGTGATAATTGAGAAAAATGCAGGTAACCAGAGATTAGGGTTCTTTGTACAGGACTGAAGCCAGCTTATACTGCACTAGCTACATACTACCCACTGCCCACTATGCATACTATATATACATATATATACATATACATATATACATATACATATATAACACATACTTCTTGCCCCTTCCTTCAGAAAAAGGGATTGTTATGCAGATATGGATGCACACTTGATTTTGGTTATGATTTCCATCTAAATAAATAGAATGTTATACCGAATCCAATTTTTTTAAATTTTAACACCAACATTAAAAAAAGATTACAACCAACATTATTATTATTATAACACATTATAATTTCCAGAAAATTATGAAAAATTATTATATTGCATGTATTCAATTTTATTCATTTGGATATTTTCAGATTTCTTTTCCGGTATCTATATAATATGAAAGATGACTTATTTGTATTTACATTACATTTGTAACGGTAAGGTAGACTTTCAGCTACATAAAGGCTTTTCTTTAAAACTGTAACTGCCGTCCTAATTGCCTTCTTTTTCAGGTATAGTTTCTGCAACAACACTGCAATACTAAATTATGTCAAGTGAAAAAGGGAGCAGGGATGTTGACCTTTAACACAGATGCCATAACAGACTGAAAATTAGAAAAGTGGATTAAACTGAGGTAGTAATTACTTTATGATCATACCCAGGGGAAAGAAGTTTAATGAAATACATGTTTTATTTCTTGCTGCAGATATTTTGTAGTCATTAGTTTGTCAGAGTTACTACACTAGCGATTTTGTTTATAGACTTTCTCACTGTCTTAAACTTAACTGTTTCTCCAGTCAGCAAACTTTCAGTGACTTTAAAAAAAAATTAATGACATACATAAACAATGAACTTTCCTTACTTATAGTCTGCTCATTTAAATATATTAAAATGCACATTAAATAATATACAATATCTTGCTGTTTATATCTGGTTTCATTGTGTTACCATACTGCATGTAATGATTAAAAATAAAATCTGGTGCTGCAAATATTTCATAAGGCTATAAATTGATATGTCCCAGTAGGAAAATACAATTTCACAGTTTAATCACTACCTTTGCTCAAAGAAGGCATAAAGAAATTTATTGAACTAATTAGCAATATAATAGAGTGGGATTTTTGTTCACTGTCTATAGTAAATCCCACCTACAGAAACAGAGAAACTCAATTTCCTATAGCAGGCAAAAACATGGAACAATTATTAAAACACTTTAAAATAAATATATAAATAACTTGGTCCTTGCTCAATCTACACATTCTACACATTCACAATCCTTTTTGTTTAGATAAATCATAGTAGATAATTGGTCTCTGTAAAAGGGTGTTTGGGCTCATCCACTCTTTTTCCTTCTATATCTAATATTTAATAGTAAAGCTAGGCATACACTATAAGATAAATTGTTCCAATCAAAAGATTTTTTAAGAGTGGGTAAAACCATGTTGAATTGCAGGGGAGGTAAAATGAATGTAAGTGTTTGCATGCAGGGAGAATACTTTATTGTTGCATGTTGCACACAGATACTGACCAGTGTTACTGTTACACTGTTATTAGACTAGGGCTGGAAACATCATCTCTCACCTGTAGTACTGATTGCAATTAATTCATTTTGCCTCCCCTGCAATTCAGCATGGTTTTGCCCACTCTTGAAAAAATCTTTTGATTGGAACAATTTATCTTATAGTGTATGCCCAGCTTTAGGCAAATATTCTAAATAATCATTTACTAATCATAATAATATTTATAAGCAACTAACAAAGGTAGTTTCCAGTGTAATTCAGGAGATATTATTTCTTATCTGCTCCAAATTCCCAGTAACTATGATATTTAAATACCAAACTTATGTTCACCTCAAGAATGATTGTCCACAAGCTATAATACTCGGTATAAAGCATTCTGTATTTACATGTTATTCAATAACAAATTCTTACATAATATGAATTAGTGTAACAAGAGATGAAACATATATAAAATACATCATTTGATTTATTCTTATTTTGCATAACGAATTTGTATTCTAATAGTGTATATGTGCCCATTTTAATACAAAAACTATTTCTACATTTACACACAAATTACAAAACTATTTCTACAACGTTGTAACACAAATATCAGCCATCTTGTTAACCTTACAGCTGCATTAGAAGTCACCAAGCCTAGCCTTTGTTCCATAACAATACTTGTACATGGCATCAGCTATTTTGTAAGAAACTTTTCAGCAGCAGTAGAACTTACCAAGCCTAGCTTCTATACTACTTACTGCACTTTAATTCTATACTGCACAGAACTTCCCTTGTTTACAGCCTACTTATTTCCCACCATCATTAAAAATCAGAACTAATAATATTTCCACCTACTAATAGAAGTCTGTTGACAACACTGCAATAATCCCTTCTAATCAAGTCTGCTTCTAAAGTTTATCTACCCTATTTACAATCACTTTTTTTAAATCCAATTTCCATTTCTATTATATGTTTACATTTACTGAATCACATAAAACCTGTGATGTATATGATACATATAATACATAGTAATTATGTGGTATCAAACCAAATGTCTTATAAGTTGTATGACAGGGTTCTCTTAATCACTCAGTTTGCTAATATCCAGTCGTGTTCTAAATGATGGTTAATGGTGACACTACTGAAAATAATTTTAAATATATTAAACATTTTAAATTACTATTTTGATGTTATTTTATCAGAAAGAGGCGATTCAAACACTGTTTTAACAAAAATTGTGAAAATAAGAATAGCCATGTCTCAGCACTGAGAGAGGTGCAATTTATAGCAAATGTCATTCAGTTCACTAGAAATTATAGATTGGCGGACATACACTGCAAGGATATGAGACACACCATGAATAGTAACAACTGTTACTGTCCTAGAACTGCATAAAACCTTCCCTTCCAATTATAAACTAGAAGGCTATAGTCAACCATATAATGTGCAGAGTTGTTACATATATTTGATGTGATACAGGCATGGTAAAGATTTTTTTAAGTCTGTCTTTTAATTAAATACCGTAGGTTGCAGTTACATTGGTTATGCACATTATAGATTAAAGCCTCATACAGAAACTCTCATTACTTTAACTTAGAACCACCTAGAATTCTAAAGCTTTGAATGTGGCAGGTGGCCAAGACAGAATGTGTGTGTGTGTGAATAAGCCCCCTATATTTGTAAACCAAGCACTTTAATAACACATACATTTTAATTGATTTGATCCAATTCATTAAGTAAGATATTCTATTGAATAGGTTACATTTTTCTCATTGCATCTTTCATCTGAATGATATTAAAATGAAAAAGAACCATTACCAATGTACTAAATGTCATTAAGGAAAACATTAATAAGACACATTGAAAGGGTCCATTATGAAATACATTAGTGTAGTTTTACCATTGTTTTAATCTAAAGGAAAAAGGGTAAAACTCACTTTATGTTCAAGGATTTCCCTATAGGTTTAGAAAGAGGACATTTAGAGCCACTTTAATAAGATCATTTTTCATTACATTCAAAATATAGTTTTTTTTCTTATCTAAATTTTGAAATACATTGAGATAGATATATGCTAAGTTTATGACCCACATTTGTTACAAGTAAAGAGAAGGTCAGAAGAAGAGGAAAATAAATGGTATGTGTCTAAGACAAAAAGGGTGGTCTGTAATCACTGTAAATATCAATATTAATTTAGATTTTAGTAGCAATATTGGCAAACACATGATTCTGAGGACTCCAAATAATTGCTGTAAATAAAAATAAATCTTAGTATATGACTATACACACACACATAGACATCGTTCCTTATTGTTGACTGTCTTTTCGCTGTATCTTTCTAAAGCTGAACACTCATGGCAAAGAATCAGTGGACTAAATAACCAAAAGTATTATAAACTTCCGCTACATAAAAGGTTAGAATGCTCCTTTAGGATATAACAGTCTTGACTTTAAAGTCTTACATTAGAATTATGCATGAATATCCCAGCCATGTCTTAAAAATGCAGCCAACATAAGGTCACTCTTATACAAAATGACAGCACAGATCAGACTTTCACTGTTGTGTCACATAGGTGAGATTGGAAGGCAATGTTACTCTGCGCCAAAGTAAAGATGAGCTAATAGTCAGCACAAAGTGAGAAATTTCATCAGATCACTGGCTGTCTTCTGCGTGGGATCGAGGAATAGGTAGGAAAGAGGAAGCAGGTTTGAAAGCTAAATGTTCTAGGATGACATATTATGGCTACAGAGTGAAATACAAAAGCAGGATTATCTGAGAGCAATATAATCAGTGGTGGAATTCAGCCGGTTATAACCGGTTCTACAGATCCAAGTGCCAGCTGTTCTCATTGATTTTTCAGCGCCCCATTTAAACTTTCATGGTTTGAACGGCAGGTCTGGATTAACAGCTGCACTCCGCTTACTCTGGTCCCCACCCCCGCTAGGGAAGCAATCAAGTGCTCCGCACAGCAGCAGGTCTGTTCACAAGACGCCTGCATGACCTAAGTCATCATTATTGTGTAGACTGTGCGCCTGATCTTTTCCAGTTTATCCACCTTTTTCATCACTTTGAGGTTTTAAAAAAAAAAAAACTGTCCTGATTGTCGATGGGAAATGGCATGGCTTGATTGGAGTCAGGGCATGGAATGGGTGGAGTCAGGCAGAGCCGTGGGTCATAGAACCTGTTGTCAATTGATTTGAATTCCACCACTGAATATAACACATTCTCTCACCTGTGGTTCAAGAGAGAGAAACAGAGGGAGAGAAACAGAGAGATGGGTATAAAAAGCACTTAGGGGTGCAGAGGCAGAAAATGCAAACTGTTGATTGGGTCTGCTGGGTAGAAGCACTAGAAGTATATACGTTGACTCAGGGTTGTCTACTTTTGCAAATGGATTTCAGGGAGATTGTGATAAGCGCTGCACAAAAGGGGTGTAACTTGTGCCACCAAAGGGGTGTGTCCTGTGGATAGCTCCACCCATGGGTGTATCTAGCTCTGCCATGAGAATTATTACACAATAAAAATATCAGCATCAGTGTTTATTGTTTCTTAAATTGTCAGTAAAT
>JABWIB010002836.1:5840-26488 GCA_016617825.1 Platyplectrum ornatum | reverse complement strand
TGAGTTCACATTCTCCAGAGTGTAAAATGAAACTGAGAGCTCAAATCTGATTGGTTGCCATGGGCAACTTCCCCAAATTCGAATTTCACTGCAATCTCCCTGCTTAGTAAATATACCCCAATGAATTTAACTGTGTGTTTCTACTTATTTTTTTTATCTGCTATTTATACCATGGAGTTATGCAGTGTTGCCAAACCAAGGGGCCTAAAGTTAAAGCAGGGAGATTGCAAGGAGATTGAAAAGTGGAGATGTTGCCCATAGCAACCAATCAGATTCAAGCTCTCAGTTTCATTTTACATAGTGGAGAATGTGAGCTTGATTCTGATTGGTTGCTATGGGCATCATCCCCACTTTTCAGTCTCCCTGCAATCTCCCTGCTTAGTAAATTTAGGCCTCAGCTTTTGGCAACTAAATTTAGGCCTTAATCTCTATATCACAAGATTTGTTTGAATAAAAAAGGGTACAATCTGCATGTACATAGTTCTACCAGAGAACAGTTGTTCATGCCTCCTAACATTTTGAGGGGAAAGATATAGACATGGCTCTGCCTAAACCCTGCCTGCCAGACTCCAACCAACCCTGCGGTATTTCTTAAATTTTTTTAAATTTAATTAAATAACATAATTTTACACCAGTTTGTCCCCTTAGCGTGACAAACTGAGTGGGACTGTCCCGCAAAAGATCGGAACAATTGGGAGTATAGTTGTTTGTGATGTTTTATCAGTCTATTTCAAGACAAACAAAAAGAGATTTTGTTCACTTCTATATTACACAACAGAGAGTAGACAAAGGTAAATCAAATAAGAGAAAGGTAATTGTAACCAAGTTAGAGTTGTCACATTGATTTATATATTTAGTTTCCCAGTCTTCTTTAGATAAATGTTGGGAATATTGTAAAAAGCCCAAAATGAATTTATGAAGCTCAGGCTATTATGGAAGAGTACATTAGGCATATACTGTATATTGCCTGTATTATAATGTTACTTTGCTGTATTATAATGTTCAAATTTGCTCATTTTTGTTTTTTTTTACTTATAATGGTAAAAGAGAACAAATGACCAAATGAGTCACTTGTGAGCCCTTCATTTATTCATATCTTTTTTATCTAAACATATTTGTTTTTCTATACAGATTACAGTGCGTTCATTTTAGAGCTTCCTACTTACATGGACGGAAGCTTGCACAAATTACAGATGCAAAATTCTGGTACATAATAACAGTAAATACTCACACTGTGAACTGTGCTTAATTTGTACACTCAGTCTTGTTGTGATAAAATACTCCCTGGTTGGTCAGCTCAGATGAGCGTCATGAAAAAGCATTCACAATTCAATGAAACCAACAGAAGTTGTTAAACAATATTGAAAGTTTTCAAACTGGGCCACTATTATTATATCCAAATTAAAAACTTTTTGCAGGGCATAAAAATATAACTGACATAGGCCACCTACACAGACTCACAGTTTCCATTGTGTCATGCAAAAGAAGAAAAGGACGCATTGTGGAGGATGTCAGAGTAGTGTCTCAAAGTCTCTCTGCTCATCATGTGCCATATCAGTATGATTTCCATGATAAGCCAAGACCCTGTAGAGAATTATATATCTTTAACATCTTTAAGAAAAACAAATGAACAACATGATCAATATTCTTGTTATACCATGTCATAAGAATTGAATTGCTTTAATATTCAGGTATTTTTGTGCTATTAATAAACTTATTTCGTACTTTCAGATGATTTATATGCCTAATGTTTACCAATCTAAGTACAATTTTTTTCAAATAATTGCTTGACAAACAATTAATTTATTAATTAGTGATTTAACCCCTTCATGTCACGGCATATTTGGTCCCAAAAGACCAATCCCTATTTTCCAAATATGACATGTGTCACTTTAAGTGGTAATAACTTTTACTGGCTTTATTTATCCAACTGATTGTGAGATTTTTCGTGACACATTGTACTTTAAGTTAGTAGTAAATTTTGGTTGATATAGTCTGTGTTTATTTGTGAAAATGTGCAAATTTCATAAAAAATTTTCATAATATTACTATTTCTGTTTATAAGACAGATAGTCATACTACACAAAATAGTTAATAACTAATGATTACCATATGTCTAATTTATGTTGCCATCATTTTGTAAACCACTTTTTACTTTTTAGGATGCTTTACTCTTAGGAGGCTTTATAAACGTTTTCACAATTTTAAGAAAATTTGAAAGTGTCAATAATTTAGGGGCCAGTTCACGTTGGATGTGGCTTTGAGTGGCCTTCATGATAGACAGCCCCATAAATTACCCCATTTAGAAAACTGCACCTCCTAAAGTATCCAAAACTGCACTTTGGAAACTGTTTAGGTGTTTAACAAGAATTAAAGCAAAGTGTAAATGTAAATGCCCTGATTCTTCCATATATGGTTGTAAAACGCTATTTGGGTACACAGTAGGGGTCAGAAGTGAAGGAGCGGCATTTGGCTTTTTGGTTGTATCAGTAGAGTAAATTCCCCCAACAAGTGATACAAAATTATAAACTACACCCCTCAAGGAACACATATACGGGCATAGTGAGCAGTTTGATCCCACTGATGTTTTGTAGTGCGAACACCCTTCCTGTCAGAGCGGGCAGGGATTAAACTTAAATTTTTTAACATTTACATTTTTTTACATGTTTGCATCAAAAGTTGGCATAGTACTCACGGCAGGTACTATGCGGGCTATCGTCACTGAAAATAATGTGAATCAATTTTTAATGCTGGAAATATTCACATTAGTTTTATTCACAAAAGCTGAACATAGCAACCACCGTGATTACTATGCCAGCTTTTGTATCAGTAGAGTTAGTGGTCGAAGTGGAAATTTAGAAATGGGGGTATGGACATTCAGAAGTGCCGGTATGGAAACTCTGAAAATAATGAAGTCAATTGGGATTTTTAATTTTTCCATTACATCAGTGGGAGAAGTGACGGTATGGCATACCTCCGTATACACCCCCACTTCGAGCCCTAAATAGAGTAAAAAAAATAAACATTAAAAAAAAACACACAAACATAATAGATACAACATTTTTTATTTGTTTTATTTATTTTATTAATTTTTTTTACATTTCTTACACAGATCCTGCACTTATTCATTCGCAAATAGGCTACTAATAGCCTGTTTGTGAAAAATAAACACACGATATGTGCTTAATATTAGTAGATTAAATATCACTGTAAAACTGCAATTGGCTAGTCAGAAATAACTAGCCAACATTTTTGGTCCCCCCCCCCCCTCGGAATCAGGAAAGATGTCAGTGACAGCTGCTATCACTATTCTGTCACCCCGCAATGTCACATATGTCGTATATGTCTGGCGACTGGCATTAATATATATGGCGCAAGGGCGTAAGGGATTGAATAAAATTTTATCACTGGTAAAAATCAGTTTAAAATGTATTTAAAAAATAATAATGCAGTTTTTTTTAATTTGCCACCTTTTTAAATACAAAGAATGGGGTTCAGACCCCCGTGCTAACTCCATACGCCAAACCCAACTGGGTATTACAAGCTCCTCCACACCAGGACTTCCATTTACCAACACTAAGGCCCCAGAGAGAAACTAAATGGCAAAATTTCTCATTAATAGGTGCCAGGAACCTCGGGTAGGGCAGACTGAGTTCTGGAGGAATGGGGTGTCTTCCTGCAGTTTTTCCACATGTGAATCCAATCCCCTACAAGAGCACTTGTGGGGAAAGGGTTAATGCTGTCCTGACAAGAAAGACCTACAGCTGAGGCTCATCACCAACAACTTCCTTCTCCTCAATTTATACAGCACTTCACTGTTGCAATACATTTTATACCTCGAAACTCCAGCGATACTGTCAACATAGAGAGGCAAATGGATAACCCTATCCCCTCAAGTCATGTGTTGGCTTCAGAATATTTGCTTAAGTGCCATCAGGGAAGACAGAATTGACTGGCGCATAGTGATGGATCCTCTCTTACAAAATAGCAATTCCTTTTTGTTTTTTAAAAAAAGTTAGTTTGGGTAAGCACTTACATACTGATGCCACTCTACTGAGTTGATAACAGTCAAGGGGGCAGGGGAAATAAATGCCTGCAGACATGTTAGAGCATGTTCAAAATATACTTAATTTTATTCCTTACCTTGATTCATTTTGCAGGGTTAATTTTTCTCATTTTCCTTGCCTTTATCTGCTCTATGTTGTCAACGGTTTTCCAAATATAATTGTGCATTTACTCAGCAAAGTATCGTGAATGCTTCCTCTCTTCTCTTCTTTTATCTATATGTGTCTATTGAGTAGGCAGGATAGGACAAAAGCAGGAATAAGTCAATAACTGTACATGCGACCCAGGGGTGTAACTACACTTTGGGGTCCCCATAACAAAATTTTTTCTGCCAATATATATATATATATATATATATATATATATATATATATATATATATATATATATATATATATATATATATATATACACACATTATATATATATATATATATATATATATATATATATATATATATATATATATATATAATACACATACAAAAATTGAGGAAAAACAGACTGCATGTGTACTTAGATATTGTGTAATATATATATAGAAGGCAGTTGTGGACCTTCTGTATATTCCCCATTCTCCAATTTTATACACAGACACATACACTTAAAACAAAGGGCTGGATTCATCTTTTCACTCTCATGATTTACACTCATGAGTTACACTCTCATGGGTAAAACCATGTTGAATTGCAGGGGAGGTAAAATGAATGTCAGTGTTTGCATGCAGGGAGAATACTTTATTGTTGCATGTTGAACACAGATACTGACCAGCGTATTACACTGTTATTAGACTTGTGCTGGAAACATCATCTCTCACCTGTAATACTGATTGCAACTAATGACATTTACCTCCCCTGCAATTCAACATGGTTTTGCCCATGGGAGTGTAACACATGAGTGTAAGTCATGAGAGTGAATAGCTGAATCTGGCCCAAAGTGAGGGCGGGGAGAGAAGCACAGAGCGTAGCATGGTTGTTATGGTAACCACACCTAACAAAGCAGGAAAACCATTCGTCGCATTAGTGAGGTTTCTTGCTTTGTTAGGTGTGGTTAGGCGTAGTTACCATAACAACCACACTACTAGAAACTCCAGACACTGCAAGTTTACCAGCAATAGAAGTAAAAAAAGTAAAAAAAAAAATACTGGTATACACGCACACAAACACATTATATACACATTCACATTAAACACACACACTTTAAATATATACACACATTTTATACACATACACATTTTATATAAATACACACATTATATACATTATTTACACACTACACACAATCACAAAGCTGCAGCCAGGGATAGGACCGCAGTGACAAGGAGTAGTGGTGGAGTGCTGTGGGTGCTATGGGGCTCTCCATAGCTGCCAGGGCCCGGGCCCCATAGCAGTTTCACCCTTTGTACCCTCCTAAGTTATGCCACTGATGCGTCCATTATAAGCGTAGGCAGCTACAGCAGCAGCGCCAGGGGAATGTAAAAGGCTAAATTTATATAGAATGTTATATAGAACGATTGAATGAGGAAGTGGATCATGCCAGAACACAAGACTACCCATTTTACCTTGAATAATTTGTTCAATTTATTTACTTTCTCACATGTGACATGCTACGTGGTGCCACATTGGTATCTACCTATTCAACTTTTCTTTTAGAAAGGCCCAGGAATGTCTTTCCTCATGTAAAAAACAAACCTCATTCCTTTGAAGGTTTTCCTTCCCTCACTCCTTTTCCTTTCCCTAATCTCTCTTCCTTTTCCTCTTGCAATGTGTCTTAACATGTACTTGTTTGCCTGGCCAGATGGGACACAGCACGGTGCAGGCAGAAGTGGGGGTCAGACACAAGTAATGTGTGGTCACGGTTTCTTAGTTAGCTTCTAAATTGGACAGCTGGTCCTAGCGTCTTGGCCCCGGTTATCCAATTGTCAATGGTCAGTTTGGTAGACTATTAGAGAAATTAGTTCATTTTGGCCACCTGAATTTATGCACCTTTTGTTCATAATTTATTTAGCAAATTAGCATATTGTAGGACCTCTGAACTCCACTGCTTAAGTTGCTACCTTCCCTAATATATATATATATATATATATATATATATATATATATATAAAAAAGTTTCAAGAAACTGGCACTAAACGGGTAGACCCCCGGGTGCTCCTTAGAATAATGCAACTGGGGAAGGTGAAGGTCACTCCAAGGCTGTGTTTGTAGTGTTTCCAGTAATAGGAAAAAAAGCTTTAAAAATATAAATTATATTTTTAAAGCTTTTAAAGCTTTTTTTCCTATTACTGGAAACACTACAAACACAGCCTTGGAGTGACCTTCACCTTTCCCAGTTATATATATATATATATATATATATATATATATATATATATATATATAATCGTTACAAATATTAGGTTGAATTATAAATAAATGGTGTCCCCTTTTTTATAATAGCAAATAAAGTGTCTGGTGTCGTCATTGTGTCCAATTTACTGTCTCATGGGCTGATGGTGAGAAGGGGGAAGAGCAGTCGGCTCCTATGCTGTTTGGCATAAAAGTATAATCTAAATAAACTTATTTTTTGTCTGTAATTTTCCAATAGCACTTAGCTCATCTGAGAATGATTTTGCCAGTAAACTTTCTAATTCCCTCATACAATAATCCCTATTTTCCTCCTAGGTACACTTATTTATGGTTAGTTTAGCTTCTAACTGGAACTATGTATATCAAGTAATGTACACTGTGCTGGGTTTTAGATTTCTCAAGCAATTATCTGAAAGGTACACTTGTTCTGATAAGTGCATTTAATGCAAGGACACAGTAAAAGAATACAATTCATGTTACTTTCCTTTTCTTTGCTTTAGAGAATTTCTTTGTATAAGCTGATTTATTTTGTAAAGGTTATTTATTAAATGATTACCTTGTTTGCACAGAGGAATTTTGTTGGCCTTCTCAAGTGCACACCCACACTCCCCATTTACTGGCAAAACATTAAGTTTAAGTGCGCCATTGTGTGTGGAAGTAGATAAATATCTAAAACATTTTATTGCATGTACATTTAGTAATTGACATTTTTAACCACAACAGTAGCTAAGTTGCTGCAGTTCATACTGTATGTGTGCACTAAGTATCTTTTCTGCATGCATGAAAAAGAAAATGTATGTGCATTCTATGCATTTCTTTATTGATCCTGATATAAATTTACTCCTTTTTGTTTTTTCTCTGAACTCTCTGTTCAGAGAAATAGCAATGAAGAAAATGGCTGATGCGTGTTTACTATTTACCATTCAAACAGAAAAATGAATCATTAGATTTGAACAGAAAAGTTGCTAACTTGCATATGTGTAAAAACACACAAACACGCTCATAGTAGTAATCTGGAGTTGGTATAAAATATGTGTATATTTAATTAATTTCTACATTTGTTTTGTCCTATACAGACTGCATTGTATAGAGTATTTCAATGTCAGAGCATCTTCATTTTACTATTATTGTCCATCATTTTATTTCACTTGCAGGACACCTAGTGGCTTAAGTTAAAACTATTAAATAAAGAACACAGACTGGAAAATTAATAATACACTTACTATATAACATGTTTTAAGCTAGGTTTTTTAATATGATGCTAACACATTACATAGACTAAGTAACCGAAAGGGAAGTAAGAAGCCTTTTAATTCTTTTTGCCATATTTTTTACTCTTGAAGTGTATTGGAAAAAATCAGTCTGCACATTTGAATTTGTCAACATGGGAGTTCAACATGGGATTAGTAGGATGCATATTGGTTACCTCTTCTTTGAGGTGACTCTAATCTATGATTACTTCTCTGTTTCTGCCTTAAAATAAACAAACAATTGTAATGCTGTCATAGCCTTTCATATGATACCATTTATTTTACATAATACATAAATGATCACATTTTGAATATCAAATACTTTATTTTGTAAAGTAATAATTGATATGGCCTATAAAAATATACAGACTATAATTACACAATGGATCACCCTTACATTTAAAATGCTAGAAACAAATTGTTATTAACTATAAAATACAAATTCATGCATTGCCTATACAACCAAAGTACTCAGTAACCTCCCAACTCCTTCTTGGGTCACTGCAGTGCAATGGTGAGCATAACATAGCATTGCACACATGATGTATTAGTGAACATGCTCACTCTGTCTTGTGTTCCTTTTCAAAAATATTTTTTACATATGCTGGATCAATGGTCATAGTGGAGGTATGGACATTTAGAAGAGGGTGCATGGACATTAATAGAAATAAATGGAGATTTACAGTCTTTCAATTATATCAGTTGGAGAAGGGACAGTATGTAATAATCCTGTATACATCCACTGGTTTGGATGCAGTCTGGTTTCTAAGGCAAAAATCTTACATGTAAAAGGATGAGGGAATAAAGCAAGTGTCTTTTCTGAAAACTGGAATTTCAGCTGCAGGTTTTTGCTTTGTACATGGTGGTGAACGCACTTTTACTGCTCTCTTGTTTCCTACTTTGTTTACATAAAGTGTGTACTCAAAGTGAATTTGCCTAAAAATGTAAAGCCATAGCATGCAAGCTCTTAATGTTGCCCCAAGTTGTGTGGGAAATATGTTACACTACTGGATAGGATACAAGTAAATGGAAATATTTAAATACATTAGCATTCATATTTGCTCCACAGGAATGATTGGAAATGTCAAAGTGTAAAAATCACTGCTTCTGGTTTGCATTTGTAGTTCACATGAATATGGTTATACAATTAGCACTTAAGCAGGCCATACACAGAATGATAAATCATTCCAATTGAGCAATTTTTCAAAAAATGGTTCGATTGTTTGAAAAAATCGTTCAGTGTATGTAACCGTTTTCAAACGATATTTTGATTTTTAAGTCTGAATGATCTTAAATTGTTTTTTTTTTTAGGTAAAAATGGGCAGTTGCAATAATCCTGCCACTAAGACCCACTTTAGAATCATTAACCTAAGAATTTTTTTAAATAATTTTTTTTAAATAAAGTACTACTTTGCATATTTCTATTTTTTAATACAATATTTGTAGTGTATGGCGGTTTCCAATTCCTTTACAGATAGGGGGTTTATCTTATCTTATATTGTATGGCCAGCTTTATTGGTGCAACTTGTGATGGATAAATTCTATATCTCAAATATTAGCAAAGTTAAACCTGCACCCTTATCTGCAGCTGCTTCATTTCCTACCACCTTGTAAAATCAATCAACGTAAAAACAAAAGAAAATAGGAATTAACAAACAGCGCTGAAGTTTTGTTCAGTTTT
The DNA here is from genome assembly GCA_016617825.1 of Platyplectrum ornatum. Classification (NCBI taxonomy): domain Eukaryota; kingdom Metazoa; phylum Chordata; class Amphibia; order Anura; family Limnodynastidae; genus Platyplectrum; species Platyplectrum ornatum. The sequence goes on along the minus strand of JABWIB010002836.1, from coordinate 17,144 downwards.
TTTTTTTACCGGTCAGGAAAGTCCTTATATATCTTTCAAGTTTCTCCCAAAAAACTTTCTCCCATTTTGAATTCTCCTTTGGGATGTACATATATAAAAAAGAAAAAGACAAACAAACAAGCACTAATAGTGAATTATGCTCTTATATGAAGTCATTTACACATAGTGCACCATAGTACAATTTTAAAAATTTCTTTAATGCACACCAAAAACAATACAATAAAAATCGGTATTCAATTTGAGGACTGGGGATGATGCAGTCTTGCTGGGGGAGCAGCCGAGTGCTCTCCCCACTGCCAGTATAGTGCTCTGGAGACTGACATGAAACAGTAGTCAGCAGATAAACCGTGGCTCCATCCACAGTGTTACCAGCTACTAACACCTGCAGGGGTGCCCAACTGTTGGACTACGTAAGAGCACCAACACCTAAGAGAATAATAAAGTAGCAAGGACTGAGAGAAAAAGGGAATCATCAATAAGTAGAGGAAAGTAAAGCAAAGAGGGAACAGAGACTCACAACAAGTAACTGAGACACATGGCTAGCACTCTGTGTCTCAGTTAAATGAACAGATGAACAGATAGGTTAGAGAATGCTGGAAGGAGAACACAAGGACAGGCAAGGGACACTAGAGGGCACAAAGAAATCAAACTAAATGCTCAGTGACACACAGGTACAGCACACAGTGGTTTATAGCACAGTGCGACACAATGTACAGCAAATTGCCGCAATTGTGGCGGTCAAAAGGGGTGGAGCTTAGCAGATCAAGGTGGAGTTTGGGTGGATCAGGTCAGGGATTCATTTGTCCCGCTCTCGGCCATCCATATGTTGGGAGGTATGTAGCTCAGTGACATACAGATACAGTACACAGTAGTTTATAGCACAGTGAGACACAGATACAGTACACAGTAGTTTATAGCCCAGTGACATACAGGTACAACACTGAGTGGTTTTGCAGCACAGGTTCACAGGTTCAGGGATATGGGCAGCGGAAACCTGACCAGAACCTTGTATGAGAGGTTATAAACATGTTACAAGCAATCATGTGATTACATTTTTCATAATACTTTTGCTAGGCACAACCCAAACATCTCAAGGCCACAAAGTTAAAATACCTTTCATTTTTGTTAATCCATTTGTAATGTTTTGTCTGCAGTCCTCAGTGATGTGTTGACTTTTGTATGTGGTTCTGTTAATGTCATCAAAAATTCCACCACTGACCTGTGGGTGAAGGACATAATTGAGTACGGATACAAATTGGAGTTCAGATCCCTTCGAGAGAATCGGTTTCTCAACTCTCCATGCCCACAGGAAGGACAATATCGAGGAGCCCTTCTCTCCAACCTTCAAGATCTGGTGATCAGAAGGTCATAGTCCCTGTTCCCTGAAATCAAAGGTTTCATGGCTTCTATTCCAGGCTCTTCATTGTTACAAAGCCATACGGATCTTTTCTGACAATTCTGGATCTCAGAAATCTGAACCAAACATCTGAATGTCAGACCTTTCAAAATGGATACTTTGAGAAAAATTCTGCCAGACATAAATAAAGGTATGCACTTAACTTCCATAGACTTAAAAGATGTATATTTACATGTACCTATTTGTGTGTCTCACCAGAAGTTTCTGAGATTTTGTGTTATGAACAATCATTTCCAGCTTTGCCTTTCGGTCTATCGATTTCTCCCAGGACTTTCACAAAAGTTCTGGTATCAGTTATAGCGGAATTACGATTCTTCTCCAAGGAAGAATCGTAACGTCACACTCTTCTGGCAATCTCTACATTCCAGAAATATGGTTAGCCAATAAACTGGGAGAAAATCAACTCTTCTCTACAACAAAGGTGAGATATCTTGGAGTTTGGGTGGACTTCATCCTATTACGTGTCTATCTTACTCAACACAGAATTACCAAAATATTATCCACCATACAGGAGATCATTACCAGAAAATGGGTAAAGTCTGGATAATGTATGAGGCTCCAAGGTCTGCTCAACTCGTCGACAGAAACTGTAGCCTGGGCACGTCTGCACACCAGACAGTTTCAAAACTGCTTCCTGTGGCAGTGGAACAGGGACAGCACCAACGTATCTACGTTTCAAACGCTGCAAGGAAAGACTTAAAATGGTGGCTCCCAGAACACCGCATGCAAGCAGAAAAATCGTTCAGGTGGCACCAGATGACAGTTATGACTACCAATGCCAGCTCATTCGGATGGGGAGCAGTGTGTCGGGGAGAGTGAAAACAAGGCAGATAAACAGACCAAGAAAAACTGTCATTCCAATGCCAGAGAATTGAGAGCAGATAAGCTAGCTTGCAGAAGCTTCCAAAACAAGATACGAGGAAGAAAACTTCTGGTTCAGTGGGACAACAAGGCCGTGGTCTCGTACATAAACAACCAGGGAGGAACAAAAAGCAGAGAGATGCTTACAGAGGTCACAATCTTGCTGAACTGGGCAGAGAAACATCTACTAGATATATCAGCAATCTAAATCTTCTGGCAGAACAACTCAGCTGGTACACTGTCCTGCCAGGAGAATGGCAATTAAAAATTGTGATGATGTGGGCAAGGCCTCAAGTAGTATCGAGGCTCTAGGCACAGGCTCTAGGAGTGGATGCTCTTTCAAGCCCATGGAATTTTAAAATAGCCTATGCCTTTCCACCAATCCCTCTCATTCCAAGGCTACTCAGGAAAATATAGGAGACAGAAGTGGAAGTGATAGCGATACTTCCATATTGGCCCTGAAGACAGTGGTTTATGAAGGCCTACAAGATGTGGATTGTCATGCCATGGAAACTTCCATGTCCAGTGGATCTACTCCATCAGAATGGGCTACTACATCCACATTCTAAAACACTGTGCCTAACAGCCTGGTGGTTGACAGGCAAAAACTTACAGCTTTAGGTTTCTCAAAAAAGGTCATCTCTACACTTTTAAAATCCACAAAAACTTCTACATGTAACACATAGTAGAATATGGAAAAAATATGTTTTCTGGTTTAATAGCAAGCAAACTCAGTCTGACTCTATTCCAGCAATCTTGGAATTTTTACAATAAGGTCTGGCAGCAACTCCTTAAAAGTTTAAGTCTCTGCCTTAAGTGCCACGATGGATATTAATCTGGCGAGTAATCGGTACATTTCCAGATTTATGCAGGCTGTAAGTAGAGTGAGACCAGTTGTTAGATCTCTGGTGGCACAATGGGACTTAAACCTGGTTCTCAAGGCACTAATGCAGGGACCTTTTGAGCCATTACAGTGTTTGGGGGGTGGTGTTAGAATATTAAGGGAAGTTAATTTCTAAATCCCCCAGCTAAGAGTAAGATTATCTCAGGTGTGGGTTAGGCAGAGTCCTTGCACACTGTGGTGGGGAAAAAGAGATTTCTAACCCATACCTCCCAACATTTGCCAGGCAGAAAGCGAGACAGACATGTCCCGCCCCCTGCCCAGCACAAACCCTGCCCCCTGTCCAGGCCAAACTCAGCCCCAATTCCACCGAGCTCTGCCCCTACACACCCAATTCCCTCCCACCCATGCCAAAACCTTTTTGGCCATGATAGCAGCAAATCGGCTTTCTAAAAACAAAACAAAACATGGAGGGAGGGACAGCGGGACAGTCCCCCAAAAGCGGGACAGTCCCCCAAAAGCGGGACAGTCCCCCAAAAGCAGGACAGTCCCCCAAAAGGGGGGTATGCTAGCCAGGGCTGGATGGTGCCCTAATAGTGGTGCGACATTCTCCTGGCTTTGTTGTTCTTGTGAGGTGTAAGTTCATGTGCAGAGGCACAGGAAATTTGGGACCACTGGTATATTAGCATAAAGCATATATCTAAGTCCATAAATGGCAGGTACTACAAGTAAAAAGGAGTAATTTAATAATATAACAATGAGAAGGAACTTTTGTAACATCTCTCAAATGCAAAGATTTTGACTTTTGAAAGTAATCAATATTTAAATAGAGTATTGGTTATAGAGTCACTAAGTTATGAGGAATAGCTAGCAAGTTTAGGCATGTTTACTTTAGAAAAGAGGCGTCTAAGAGGTGATATGATCACCATCTATAAATATATTAGGGGTCAGTACAGAGAGCTTTCACATGAACTCTTTACCCNTAGAACCNTACAGAGGACACGTGGTCACCCGCTAAGATTAGAAGAAAGGAAGTTTCACAACCAGCAGAGGAAAGGCTTCTTTACAGTAAGGGCAGTGAGGATGTGGAATTTATTGCCTGAAAAGGTTGTGATGGCAGGATCAATAGATGAATTCAAGAGGGGGTTAGACAAATTTTTAGAGGTAAAGGATATTCAGGGTTATGACTGGTAAGTTATTTATTATCTTAGTCAGGAGGGAGCCCTTGTATATTTAAACTGGATCAATCTCAATTATAAAATTTAGAAGATCCCATAGGTTGAACTTGATGGACTGACGTCTTTTTTCAACCTCAACTACTATGTTACTATGTTAAATATATTTAAATATTTTAATACTTTGTACACTTGTAAATGCAAACTCAACTGACTGAGCTGAAACAAATTAGTAACAATCATTGCATCAACTTTAATGAACTTTATCAATGCAAATGAAGTTTCAACATTTTGGTTTTCATTTCACCAAATAATAGAGCCAATATAATACACTTCCTGCTTATATATACACCTTTAGATTTACGTTTACAAAAATATAATTCATGAATTTGCACAACATTGTATTTAAAATGAAAAATAATAAATGCTTAGATACCTGCCTCTAGGGGTAGTATTGTCTATTCCTGATGAGGTTAATTTTAAAATGAATCAATAGAAAAGTGAAGGGGGCAGACTTAAAGAAGGTAAATTTAGCAGAAAGAAGTCTATTACATCTAATTTCTGTATTTTTGATTTGGCTTCAATGAGTTACAATGTCACCTTGCCTACATGGAATATGTGCATTATATAAAGGCAGGAGTTTACTTGAACAGTCTTTCTTTAAACCACATTAATTGGATTGCCAACCTGCAGGTTGTAAGTGAATTGATCTTGTCTATATGGAAGCAAAGTACATCCATTATATGCATTTGGAGAAGCAAATTTGTAATAATATATGTTTACTTTAGGGCTATAATCTAAGATCTTATACTTTGCTTGAATCCTTAATACAATAATGCTCAGCAGTACATGACATACTATTCCTTAAAGTATGACATGATTTCATATATGATGGATATACCTTGCATTTTCAATAATACATGAGTAAAAACAAAAACATATTTTGCTTGCAAATTCATTGCTTATAAAGATTAGACTAGATTCTTATAGCATATCATATGCCTTTATTTACATAATATATTTTAAAATAAAATAAACTATAATAATTATCTGTACCACAAAAAAGTGTATACAAGGATTCTGTGAATAGCTGATAATTAAAATGTATCTAGCTTTAATTGCAATAATTACTTTTCTTTTTTTTTATAAAATATACTTATCCATTTCACAGTTACATTTCAAAAACTCCCATAAAACAGTAAATCTATAAAATGATACCGAACCTAACAGTACTGATAATTTAATTACATAAGCATTACATAAGCAGGACTATTAAGCATCAATTCTGCAAGCAATCCTGAAAGCTATTACCTTAGAAACTAAGCATTAAGACTATTTACAGCATTGCACTATATATTTATTATTACATGTACAATTTGTACGATAATGCAATTATAGGCGTATAGGTATTATCTGTAAACCATTTTTACAAATTGTTTATATTAGTAATCGAGGTGGAAATTTAGAAAATATAAACAAAAATTGAAATTGGAGACTAAAGACCTGATTCAGGGTGTGAGCGGTCGCCAGGTCCCTTTAATTCAACCTGTCATCGACTGAAACCGGTGGAGAAGGGGAGGGCGAGGAGACCCACCCCGCACCTTGACCCGTTTAACCATTCCCTCCCTAGCCCAATTATAACACAGGTTTTGCAGATCAACACCGTTTATTTTAACGGGTATGGAGCTCCTAGAGGAAATCCCCGACTCTGACCTAAACTTGTTTTGATACAAAACATAAAGTATACATAGTACGTACAGAACAAAACAGACAACATAAAAGTCCTCACTGCAACTCTCATGAAAGAAGGGGCCTCCAGGAATAAAGTAATCAAAGTCCTGCTTAGCAGATGTCATTTGCACCCATGGTGGAACAAACGGGGCCCCCTCCTCCTCGGAGAGAGTAATCGCCGCTTCCATGCTGTTAACTCGCCAGTTGCATATTCCCCTTCCATATCTTATCCAACTCTCTGAATTTTCTCATGCTTTTATACTCCTGATGTCAGACAGGCCTAACCAAAGGCAGAGGAGGAAGGAGTGGCTGCACAGGAGGACCCGGAGATGAACCCGGATCTAATCAACAATCTGCTGAGGCTTATATATAAAGTCCTCGATACTGAGGAGTCCCAAACAGCGGCTCAGCGGCAATCCCCATCTGCACGGGACAACGACTGAGGCAGAAAAACACACAAGTACGGACCAGGAGCAGAGGAGAAGCAGAGCAGTACCAGGGGGTATATTTACTAAGTGGCTGGATTGCAGTGAGATTGAAAAGTGGGGATGTTGCCCATAGCAGCCAAAAAGATTCAAGTTCTCAGTTTCATTTTACATACTAGAGAATGTGAACTCGAATCTGATTAATTGCTATGGGCAATATCCGCACTTTTTCATCTCACTGCAATCTCGCCGCTAAGTAAATATACCCCAGACCACAGCACATGCACTGAAACAAGCCTCTGTAGTATGAGCGCATTTAACCCTTTAACTTCCACCCAAAGGCTTGACATTATTATTATATTATTACATGATTGTTAATTTTTCTCTCTTCCTTCCCTTGTTCACTACTCATCACATCCACCACTACCAACAAGTGGTACAACAAACAGAGACAATATCTACAAAGGGGACATTAAGAGACACTTAAGAGCCTGGAACGCACTAATGCTATATTGTATAAACTGTGAAGCTTGTGCTTAACTAAGTGTATTTTGGGGGCACTACAGCGTCAGACGCAATATATGAGAACAAATTATTCACTATAAATTTAGGAGAATAACTTTGTTAAACAGTCAATTACGTCTGTTGTAAATGAATAATACTATCAGTAGCTAAAAACAGGTTTGGGGAATAGAAGAATGTTACTACATTAAATTCAGTATGTTAACTTAGTTCTTCTAAATCTGGATTAGATTAATTTAAAACAGCAGTGGAAATGATGGACTGGACTCAGTACTCAGTAGTCAATGTGAGTCAATGTGAGTGGAGCTCTGACAGCCAGAAGCAGTGGAGGTATGCTATCACACCACCTTGCCGTCCTAATTTCTGTGTATACAAGAGTAAACCACTACCCTCACACACAAGGAATTTATGCCACCAGGATCCTACCTTTAACTTTTATGCACTAGCCCCATGAAAAATAGTAAACCCTTACTGTATAAAAGGCAAAACATCAACTTTGCATTCTTGCAATATCCAAGCCGCCCATTCTGCCCTGCTGATGGAAAGTTTACTAACATGGCAGTCTGAAGTATGACTGTCAAGTTCTGGAAGTTTCCTCTGAGCGCATTAACTATAGTAGTATGCTGATATTTTACACATTCAGCATTCTTTAAAAGCCATAACATGTAAGACTTATTGTATAAGGATCTATTTTTTATGTTTTTAAAGGTGAAACAAATGTACAACTTGCCAAAAAGCTATTAATTAGTTATCTACATATAAGACCATTTCTTACATAACACAAACATGTGTAGCTCTTTCATTTTCAAAAAGTATTTGTTCTGACATGGTTCTGGCATGGTACTCTGATAAGAATTAATTTTAGCTTTGAAAATTATTGTTCTACACAAGGTATTGTCATAGAAAAATTTAGGAATAATGGCATTGTCAAGTACTTTATTGGTAGTTTAGAAGAAAGAGTACAGTTTTCAAGCCACAGGACATGTTAAAGGTTGTTCACTGAGGAACATCTATAAATGTCCTCCTGAGGTGCAGATCTGAAACTTATGAGCTGTTGAGTAAAAAAGGTGATACATCACTGTAATACTACTCATTAAGATCTAATGTGACTTTGAATAAGTCAACATGTGATGCCTTACTAGTACTGCAAGCTGAATTCTTTCAAGTCTTAGAAGAACCTGGTTTGGATCATTGTGTTGGCTTGAGGGTTGTTTTGTTTCCATGCTTAAATAATGCTGCAACAAATCTTGTAATTTTATGGTTTTTCTCAGAATCCACCAATATTTTATCCACACACACAAGTCAGCAAAATGATTTTTAGCATTTCAAATGCTTTTGTTTTCAAAGTGTGCTGGAATGCCACACTTTTCTGTAAGAGAGGTTGACATTTGCTTGGCACTCAATTTTTTCAGTAATTGGAAAGGCTGTTAGCAGCATTCTTTATTATCTGTGCTGCTTTGTACAAGTCCATGTCTTTTGCCTGAATCATTTTTGAAACAGAATTAAAATTGTCCAATATTTTTGTTCACAGAACAAGTAGAAAAAATGTACTGGCATTTTTCTATATATTTAGGTTAGATTTAGATTGATATTCATTGCACCATTATTTTTCTTTCTTTTTTATATTATAAGGCAATATTTTTAGACATGCCCTTTACAAAAAGGAAATATAAATGAAGCAGTTATACAAAACTTGTGAGCAATACAGTATGTAGACACAATTTTTTCAATGTAAGGGAGGATTTGCTAATAATTACAAATTAAATAATTTCTAACAGGTCTTCAAAATCTGTACAACAAAGAAAAAGTTTTGACACATTTTCACCACACTGATAATATTTTAAGATCCTCGCATTTAGAAAATTAACACATAAATGGGGGTGCAGTTGTTCGGCCAATCAAGGTCAATATCCTCTTGGATAAAAAAAAGGCAAAACGTAATTTTCCCATAAATCTTTTATCTTGCATGTTTTGAGTCTAGGAGACCCAGGTGTGAAAAATGGTGGTGTTCAGATTATCACCAAACACCCGAGATACGCCCTAAAATTCTCTGGTTTTTGGTGGTAATCTTTGTGTTGTATTTGTGTGCCACTGCATACTATACTGATTAGTACTGGTGAAGGTTGGGCCAAGGTCACTTCCCCGGGAGAGATTATGATCTCTGCTCTCGCTTAAAAGGCATTTTAGGAGTCAGTAGTCAGCAAAGGAAGCAAAACCCCAAAAACAACACTAAAATGAACATTTTATGATAAACAAATTTGCCAGAAATTGCAATCAGAGATTATGAATTCACAATGGGGATGAGCTTATAATTTATAATAATCATATAAACAATAGTGATGTGGGCAATGATGAAGAGGATGGCAATTTATACCTTACAGATAATTTGCAGAAATTTAACACAAAATTACTTTTTTAAATTTAGTTTGGAGGAACACATCAGACATAGAACTATCAGGTCCTGTCACTGAAATGCTTTGTTTATTATGCTATGGATATCCTGCATGATATACAATGTAAAAGTGGGTAGAGAGACAGTTTTATTTTGCACCACTTTTCATTATAGAATTTGCACAGCTTGCTGTAAATCATCAAACTTCTTGCCATGGCACATGGACTATGAATTTAAGGATGATAATCAAATCTTCTATATAACATAGTACATGTTTTTTGTTGGATTGATAACAACTTTTACTTCTAGTAACTCCTTCAGTGCATTTTTTTGGTCATGACCTGGGGCAGCCATAAATTCTTATAACTTAATTTAAAAAATCAAAGTTTTTCTATTTTATTATACATATTTAGAACCAAAATCAAAACAGGTTGCTGCAAATAATCTGTTGATAACCCTCCACTATACCAAATATAAATGGTTGTATTAACAAACAAATCATACCCAGCTTTCTGATAAACAGGCATATAAAAATAACATAATAAATTACATTTATATGTGCATAATCACTAATAGCTGCCTTTACATAACAACTGAAAAGTGAGGTGTAATTCAGGGCTTCCACTATTCATAAGGGTACATTAATTAAATTATAATATGAAATCACTACAAAATAATACACTTAAAGCAGATATGTATAAATGTATAGAATTACAGTACAAAACAAACTTCCTTACATTACAAAGTCAAGTGAGGTCAAAAAACATTTGAATAAATTATCCCATATGTCAGACATATTCACCTCATTATAATACATGTGATAGAAAAGAGGTATAGAACCTACATTTCTTGCATGATTCATTAAAATGTTCTCATTATTCTAGCCTTTGAAGTTTTTCATTCATTCTAAATACAGAATAATTCAATTAAGTTCCACATAGAAGAAGAATATTATATCCCTAATAAGAATTATTCTCACATATATCAACGTGTTTATTAATAGAAAACTCTTAGACAAAAGGTAATGATCAATCAAGTTCTTGTTTAATCCATATTGGGATACTAAGTTCAATAAAGACATATATTTGGATTCCTCTACATCATCTCCTGTACTGATTTTTAATCACTCTATGTCAAGCCATACTAGTAAGGGGTTTGGATCTGTATATATCTATTAGTTCATTGTAAATATTATCCAAATGCTTATAAATCCTCTTCCTCAATTGATGTTTGGTCATTCCATTATGAATTAACAAATGGGGACACTGAGCACAGTAAATGAAAGCAGATCTTGTGTGTAATTACAAATAATTTAATAAATAATTGCAAATAAAGCTTTTGTGTAGCTTTGGAATTCAGGAGACTAACTTCTTCCTGGATGATATCACTTGTCAGTCTGATGGGTATTGGTGTTCCAATTGGTAAGCTCCAATAATATATTTGTGTCACAATCCCATCTAATAGATACATGATCAATGTATCTGATCTAAAATAATTCATGAGAAGTAATATATACAGATGTGTCACTTTATAACATTTCTAAAATACTGCCATGGTGCTGAATTTAGGCTGAAAGCATGCTTTTATTCTTTTGCAGAAGATAACCATTGTCATCAGCAGGACAACTTGTGGCTGTAAAGAATTAGTGTAACCTTTTGACACATTTCCTGAAATCTTTTTGTGGCAGAGCCAGCCATGCATGACAATACTATTCTTGGATAAACATGTTTACATGTAGCAGTTTATACATAAACTGTGTGTTGGTTTACCTTCAGGACTGTTAGCTCTGAAATTTCTTATTACTGAATTGTGTATTATTTAGTAAATTCTATCTCTGCAGTATACATTTCATGTAAATGATCTCAGGTAGACTGGAGGAATGGTCAAGAGTGTGGCAGCTGCAGTTTAATGCCAAAAAATGCAAAATCATGCACGTAGGA
>JABWIB010002835.1:38281-53699 GCA_016617825.1 Platyplectrum ornatum | reverse complement strand
CTCAGGGGCCCCATAGGTCAGGGGCCCGGTCGCAGCCGCGACCGCTGCGACCCCTATTGCTACGCCACTGGCCATGGGGAAATGAAGAACTCTCTGTCTTAGGGTTTTGCAAATGTGTTACAGCCTTTGGAATTGTAACCGAAAATTTTGTTTTTAAGTGAGGGATGTGCGTTCAATTTTTTCAAATGATATTAAGTAGAAGTGTAATGGATACCATGATGTGCAGAGGGTGATTGGTTACCCACTCTGTGTTCTATGCTTTGAAGTGGATAAATTGGGTTTTATTTTTCATTTTAAACATCACTACCTTAGCATGCGACTTGTGAATCTGAGGGAGCTTATTGATCTATCAGTCGCTGTATCCTACCATGGAATAAAAATGCAATTGATTTTATGCTTGTGGCCTCTGACTGACATTGTTTGGAAATGATGGACTGAATGGTGAGTATCCATCTACTCCTGAAAGGCGTTAACAGGGAGCTGGGGAATAACTTCTTTATCTGTTATAGTGAGTCCTGCAACACAATGCTATAAAGCAAGGCAGACAATTAAAAGGGGCACATAAAATAAGACACAATAGATAGACCCATAGGATCTATTTCACACATACCTCAAAATATTGGATGCACAGTCTATGTACTCCGTCTTTAACACATTTTTGTATCTCCTGGATGGAGGGGGATAAATCTTCTGACTGTCAAATATTGACAATGGACTGGATCCAGACTTCCATACTATTAAACTTATGAGCAAGTAGGCAAAACCATGTTAAATTGCAGGGGAGTTAAATTTCATTAGTTCTAATAACAGTGTAACAGTAATGCTGGTCAGTATCTGTGTGCAACATGCAACAATAAAGTATTCTCCCTGCATGCAAACACTGACATTCATTTTACCTCCCCTGCAATTCAACATGGTTTTACCTACTCGCTCATAAGTTCATTAGTACGTAAGTCTGGATCCGGTCCAATTAATCTGTTGATGTCCTAATATTCAACACAAAGTGTTTCTAGAGGGCTTCCCCAATGGGACAAGGAATCAGCTTCATTGCTAAAGGGACATAGACTTGATGGAGGTTGTATGAACCCAGCCATAAGGCAATTTGCCAGCAGCAAAATGCCCTGGGCCTATATTTACTACACTACGGGAATGGAAAAGTGGGCATGCCCATAGCAACCAATCAGATTTCAGCTTCATGAATTTTTGTACAGTAACCAGGGCTCGAAGTGAGCCGGTATATGCCGGTAGGGCATTCCGGCACCTCTTCTCCCGATAAGCCCCGCCCCTCCAGACAGTGCAAAATTTCGGGACTTGGGACGGGGCGTATGCAAGGGGATGGGGCTTGGCCCCATACTGCCACCTTGAAATGCCCACTTCGATGGCTGACAGTAACCATATTGTTTCCAGCGTTGCAAAGGCTTTTGCAAAAACGTTTTTGTTACCTGCACTAAACGATTTTTAGCCCAAATTCACAAAAAACGTGGATTTAGGCTAAAGTGGTTCTAGTGGATGGGCAACTTAACTGAACAGACCATTTTTCAAAATGCTCCGGATGGAAATGATTTTGTATATTCCGAACACCTTTAATTTTAAACCACAATGTGGAGCTGACATAGGAAACAACCTCTCGACTCAACTCTAATCTTTTTTTGCACCGTCTAACCCCCCTTGCAATTCAAAATGATTCTGCCGACATTAACATTTGCGTCAGCCCCCATTTTTTTTAAGGCACAAACAAAAATGTCGTAGTTATGTTTGTATAGCAATATTTTAAATGCTTTTATAACTTGTATAATGTTACCCAGTTGCCGTCTACTAGACACATTTAATTCCCAGTTAAATGACTGCAATATGTACTTCTTAATTAATAATGAGACATTTTGATTTATTGCAATGTATTAGTGCTCGGCAAACCACAAGACCATTTTTATCTTCGCCCAGCACGCAGCATGCTGCACCTTTGGGTTACATTAAAGGGACCAGCTGTAATTAGTTGGGATTGCACATAGCAATGGTATAGCAATGTTTACTAAATACATTGCTTCGTTTTAACACATTCTTCTGTGTTTGTCACCTTTACTTATATAAGCAGAAATCTGTCTATCTGTGTTGCCCTCGCACCATTTGCTGCTTAACATTCTTTTCTACTGTCTGCATTGAACAGTGTTGGCTTCCCAGGTGAAAGCACAGATCCTAGAGCAATCTTTTGGACAATGGACTGGATCCAGACTTACGTACTAATGAACTTTCTCACGAGTGGGTAAAACCATGTTGAATTGCAGGGGGGGTAAAATGAATGTCAGTGTGTGCATGGAGGGAGAATACTTTATTGTTGCATGTTGCACACAGATACTGTTCTCTCAACTCTCTCAACTCTAATACTGTTGGCAGCTAATGAAATTTAACTCCCCTGGGGAATCAACATGATTTTACTCACTCTTGAGTAAGTGCCGCAAACAGCAGGACCCATGGCCGGCGCCCCATTAGGTGAGGCGGCATATTTGTGAAAAAAAATTAAATGAAAATGAAAAATCCATTGAGGGGGGCGGCGGAGTGGAGGAAACATTGCCGCCCGCCCTCCCGACATGTAATTAAACGCCGGGTGGGCGGGCAGCAATTTGTCCTCCATTTTGCCGCACTCCACCAATGGGTTAGACATCATCACTTCTTGCTGGTACGTGACATCACGCCGTCACGTCATTAACTGGAAGGGAACGGGGTGCTAGGTCTGCCTAGGGCGGCAGGAGACTTAGCACCGGCCCTGGCAGAACCCCCAGAATTTTCTCTGCCTTAGAAATGTAAATGTCATCAAACAGTTCTCTTAGGTCGTAATGCCGCATATTATTTCAAACCCTAGAACTCTGCTCAATATTTAATCACTGAGACACAATACATCAAGTCGCAGAGAGCCACTCGGTGCGCAATTTGTCACGGCTTAATTTTATTAAAAAATATCTTTATGTCCAATGTCCTTATCAGCTAACAAGGTCATAATAGGTGTGAAAACAATGCCAATATTCCACACAACAGTTAATGAAGCCTCGGTAGACTTATCTATTGGAAAAGGGATTAAGAGGTGAGCTATGTGATCAGGAACCAGACCTGAGTGATTTTCTATTGATTTGATGAAGCTTATTTAGGGCAAAGATTACAAATAAATGACCTAATTGTTTCTATTGTTTGAACAGATGATCAATGACAATAAGTAACCTTGAGAAATGCATCACAACTCATAACACACAGCACCCAGTTGCCGTTGCCTGTAGATTGCAANCTTTGNAAGCTAAATAAAGCAAGGTGGAGTCAGNCTGGCCACACACTAGAGCGATTATTGTGCCAATCGTCCAATTATCACAGATAAATAATTGTACCTCCACCACCTGGCTGGGGGATCTGCGCATGTGATGATCGGCAGCGACGCCGCCAGCCTGGCGGAAACAGCTCCATAATTACCGGCAAGTACAGCAATAATACAGTAGCTTCTATTGCTGTGTTATAGTTGGTATTTTGTAGGAGAATTTATTATATTTACAAAAGAATTGGCAAATTGGTGAGTATTGAATAGAATGGTTATAGACAATTGTAGCATAATTACATTATACTCAATGCAATGCTCCAAAAATGTAATCTAAAGTACAGTTCGAGTTGGTTATTAAAGACGACAAAGTTGAATTGATCAATTTAAATGTTCTACAGACATATTCTGATTTTCAAAGTATGTTTCTTTTGCTGCTATTATTACGTCTCAGCGCATTGTCATTTCCAGTCATTCCAAAACCACAATGAATAATTAATAAAACAATATTTTTTAATAAGAAACTAAATGCACTTTTATTTTCATGAGACCATCATGTCATTTAGCAGAGGTACACTCAATACTGACCAGTATGAGATCAAAGGTTGTAACAATATTTAAGCTGGCCATACACTATAAGATAAATTGTTCCAATCTAAAGNTTTTTCAAGAGTGGGTAAAACCATGATGATGATCTGGTGAGTATATATATATTTATATATTTTATATATCTGGGACACTATACACTATTTAAAAATTTGGAGCAAGGACACGATTAGCAACTGGGAATTCCAAATGATCTGATAATCGTGCCCTAGCATTTCCCCGCATTTTATAGCCGTTGTAAAAATAAGTTTAAGCCACACACTANAACGATTTTTAGCCAGATGGAAGAGTACATTTAAGTGCGCACGTGCAGAATGTAAAATTGTATTTCTTGATTCGATCTTAATACGAATAGAGGCAGAATATNAATGATGATATGAGAATCGTGTCCTAGCAATACTCCACAAGAAGAGCCTTTCTCGCATGCTGTGCAACCTCATTTTTATTCCACNGCAAAATATATATTGTTTTTCCAAGAAGTCATTTCTCAGCATAATGTCCCTTGAAAGTTCTGCCACTAGAAAACAGGGGACCATTAATGTGAAATATTTAATCACACCTATGTTAATGGGAAATAGATTCTCTGGTGATAATAATGTCTTAATTGGAAATAAATTGAACCATGTTAAAACATCTTTATTAAACTTTCACATCCTGGTACACGGTGTAAGGAAGGTAGCGCTAATTAGCCACATTCCCGGCTCCCCAGTGACACCAGGCAGAAGATCACTTGCTCCCATCGACGCCTTATGAATTGTCTAACAGTTGTTTAACATTATATATAGATTTTCTCATGCAGGCAACACCGGGATCGGTCAGGAGGAATGAACCAAAACGAAGGCCTTAAATTAACCCAAATTAAATGTCTTTTTCTCTAAGAGACACAGATCGGGAACATTGCACTGACCTCTTAACAACTGCAACATTAATGTTTAATGCTAACATTTTTACAGACTCAGTAGGTGAATTAAGAACGTCTCACATAGTATTTGTGTAGCCCATGTGTGAGGATAGTAATATCTTAAAGGAACAAAAATCTAGTTTATTGAACCTTTAGGTATCAAATAAGTAGGGTGTACTATTATTTAGGCAAAGTATGGCTGGATGAGGTCGAAACAATACCACAAAGAATGACCTATGACAGACAGCAGTAACCGGACTGAGAGATTACGAATGCCAAACCCTTATTCTAGCCCTTACCCTAACCATTTGCTTCTATGACCTTAACCCTTCCTCCTCAACACACAACCCTAACCTTTTTTTTTCTACGATCAGTTCCCTCCCAGCAGCCTAACCCTAACCTTTCCCTTCCATTTACCAGTGGCATTAGTCATTAGTCATTCAATAGGCTGGCTGCATGGGACTCCTACCATGATTTTCGGTCCCAGTAGAAATTTGTGGTGTACATCATCCATTTATTGGACCACTGCTTGATGGGAGCAATGATCATCAAAGTAATATACATTTGTAATCTTGGCGGGAACAGCCGGGCCTACCGTCCCAGGCCCGGACAGAGCGAGGGCCCAGCACCATGAAGCTTCCATGTGAAAGATTCCCATCTGTATTCCCTCTATTGTTACTGCATGCCAGAACGGATTTAGATGCCAGTACTGGCACCTAAGTGATCTCCCAGGCCCAGTTGGACAATGTCATAACGTCACAGATGGGGGCCCGCGTCTTACCAATTTTGGCATTCCCTGGTCCCGCTATTTCCGACAGTGGCCCTACCTCTATCTCCCCACTTGTTAGAAGTATCATTCCTCTTAAGTCCACATAGGATGAAATCTGTTCCTATTGTGTATAGAAGATTCTCACACAGTTGTGAGACACACAAGAAGCCACAAGGGGATTGAAACACATCGAANATTATGAACTAACTCTGGTTGTGGGTTAAATCTACTTAGACATAGACATAGACATAGAAAGTGACGGCAGATAAGAGCCACATGGCCCATCCAGTCTCCCCCATTGTGTATTTAAAATTATACCAACCGAAATTTATTCGCTATTTTGTTTGAGTCTCAGAATACCCTTATATTTATCCCAAGCATGCTTACACTCTGTAGTATTAACCTCCACCACTTCCAATGGGAGGCTATTCCACTTATCCACTACCCTGGATTTTAAAGTGGTGATGACGAATCTTACAAGAAAACTTTTTTCTGTTTAAGAAACTTTGTTTTCCGACTGATTGGCCCTTTAAGATCTTCAACGTATCTAAACACCCACAGATACATTTTCCGTTCAGCCTACATCTTACCTGGCGACAGAGCGTAAGCAGACAAACCATACCCTGACAAACGTGACAAACAGCCACAAAGTGAATATTTTATTCCCTCGATTGTAGCACTCATGTAAATAGTTTTTCCTACCTCAAATTGCTTAAATGCTTTAATTATGCATGCTAATTCCAAAGTTCTGAATTATTTATATATCACGAAAACATTGACTGACACTTTGAGAACACNGCGGCTTCCATCTCCCAGCAATCCGAAACAGTCATAACATATGTCAGCCCACAAAATTCATTCAGGTAGATTAATTTCCAGCTAATTATTGGAAATTGTTTACATTTGTTGAAAAATTAATTTTGTGCCATTCTGCAAATGTTTATGAACGTTGCGGCTGTTTCACATCAGGCTAAATGGGATAGGAAACGTTAATGGCTCTCTGCACCATTCATTCATTATGATAATGAGCTTGTTTTTAAATTAGCGTATAAATATAAAGTAATAACGAATTATTAATGAAAAAGCTAATGCAAATAGCACTTTGTTACGGCTCAAACCTGACGGAAAACAGCCCACGTTTATGTTTTATTCTCCGAAGCAATGGAGGCTGATTACATTTATACAATCATCTTATAAATTTAAGAAGATTCCTTGCAATATAAGACAAGCAAGGGTTTACCAGCCGTAAGCCCCATGCAAATGCAGTCAAACGTTACTCGCAGTTTAATCGGAGATTCAGATGGTTTTTGTAATCTTATATTTGTGTGCTGAGCCTGAGGCATATCTTCGGCAGCTATAATCTGCGATTAAGGTAGATAAGACAATGTTCTGTGTTTTAACCTGATTCAGAGGAATAGATCAAACTCCAACAACTCCACATTTGTAGCGATGTATGTTTGCGAACATTAGTTTATATGTTTTTCTTTCAAGGCAATAGTGCCTGATATATTGAGAAGAGAGGCTTTAGAATGCCCCTTAAAGGTCTGTCCGCAACATTATTACGGTCTAAATTCGTAAGACCTTGTCCCCCCCCCCCCACATAACGTCATAAATCCATCCGGGCCGGGGAGCTCGCTTAGTCTAAGTGAGTTCAGACCATCAGCAACAACAGATAAGGGAACACAGATGTAAAGTGTCCACAAGGAAGCTTTCCATCTCTATTTCCTCTGCTGCCGCTGCATGCCAGTGACACGGCGTCGGTCCTCCGCTCAGTCCGGGCCCGGGACAGTTGGCCCGGTTATCCTGTCCCTGATGGCGGCCCTGGCCACATGACTTGCAGACAGTCTGTCGCTACTGTGTCGGTTCCGTAGCTGTTTTTGTTATCATGGAAAAATTTATTTTGTAATGAAGATTACGATTTGTTGAAGTATTTACTGATGACCTTCAAAAGAATAGTGTCAAGGTCAGCATTTTGTTCATGATTTACAAAAGGACAGTCTCGATGTGGATATTGCAAGAGTGTATTTTGTGACTGTGGTATGGATAATAAAAAGGAATAAAGATTTACTGGATTAAATAACTGTCTTTTCTGAAAATTTGACACACAACTAGGAACAAAAAGGTCATAACTCTCAGAGACTTCACTGACCTCTTCAACATCTCACATCGAGAGCATATTGAGTGATTCTTATACAACACTTCAGCATCTGTCTCTATTCAGCTTTCACAATACTCACAATAACTCGCTACTGCCAGGCTTTACACAAAACATTAGATTTTTATTGTTGGTGCTTTAAACNTGTTGGAACGGATCCTGATTCCTGTATACCCGTACGGCAGTTCGAATGTGGTCCACTTAGAAGAGGCAAGACTGTCCAACCTGGAAAAATCCCAACGACCACAATGATGAGGCCTCCACAAAAAAAACACCTATGAGCTCCACTAAGGCCAAACCAAAGACATTGCCTATTGAGTTTTTTCCTTACCGGCAACCGTAAGAGGAAACAGAACAAGCCAAGCCAAGACCAATGAAACAAAAAGGAAGGGCAGATGGGAAGAAGCAGAAGACAAAGAGAACACCTACAGGAAGTTAACCCCTATAAAAGGTGCCAATGACACAAACAAGTCATCTCCTCCCATTACGACATCACCCAAACCAAGACCAATAAAACAAAAGGGAAGGGCAGATGGGAAGAAGCCGAAGACAAAGAGAACACCTACAAGAAGTTAACTCCTATTAAAGGGGCCAATGACACAAACAAGTCATCTCCACCCACAATGACGTCACCCATGAAGACAACCGGTAGGGTGCACTTCAGCAAGGTCACATAAGTCTGATGTCCTTCAGGCTTAATGAGCCTTATCTCTTGCTTAATTTTCCTGGTATGTCATGTCCAAAAATCTGCTTATTTATACAGAGTCTGGAAATATATGCATGAATGACAACTGTTGTTTATTCATATTTTCTGATGTATAATTGTCAATTAGACCAAGGGCTTTCACTCTTACACATAGATCATTAACAAGTCACATATGTTTGATATTAACTGTAACATTTTTAATTGGAAACGTTCTCCCTATCTGGCCGGTTGATGGCCTTGAAGAATGGACAAGAAGAAATATGACCTTGTTGTGACGCCTCAGATGTTTACCTGATGAAGCAGATATAATTACCTGAAGTGACATCTGGCTCTTGAACTGACTTCATTAATATGGTATCTTATGACACCAGCCTTTAACTATGGTTCACACTTAAATCACCAATGCTCGATGGAGCTTTTTACCATCCCCGAGCACAATAATCAGACCTTTCTCAGTATTTAGTAGAAAGCAACTAACAATGCTAGAAACGTCAGATCAAGAACTACGAAAAAGTGGAGATTNAACCAATCAGATTCTAGCTCAGATTTTTAAGTTTACATGTGTTTACTTGTTCTGTTATAATGTATTAAAACCCACAATTTGTGCAAATTTGTGCAGATTGCTATCAGCATAGCAGCCGGGTATGACCTGTGCAGAGGACCGGTTCGCTCATAATATAATGAGTAGAAATGTCACAAAAAAGTAAATGAATGGAGGATGGACGCACTATTTTAATAATAAGAGGACTTCCTCCTCCCCGCCGCTCTTCTCCGCAGGTTTTAAAGCGACGTGATCATCAAGTTGTGCGAGATGGACCAGAGAGGGGGGGGGGTGGGCTGTGCTAGGTCTCACCTATGGCGACCAGAGACCTAGCACCTACCTGGGCATTACTGCGCAGTTACACTCTCAGGGGGTTTATCATTCTACTGCCAGAGATGAAGAATATGGAAGCTGGAAGAACAGGACAAGGTGCTTNGACATCTATCAGGTTACATTTACACGGCATACTTCCCAACTGTCCCGATTTTAGCAGGACAGTCCCGCTTTGGAGAGAGAGAGATACATTTTACTGTTGTCCAATCAGATTGTGTTTTTATTTAACCATATGTCCTTTCCATTGCAGAATAAATATACATAAGATGAATGTACCATTTTATTCCATGGTTTTGTTCTTTTTCTTCTAGAAATATTCCGGAGAGAGCAGCTGAAATATATTTACCAAGAACCAGCAAACAAGCCTTTAGCATTGGAAACCTTTAGAAAATATTTCGCCCAGATTCGATAAGGAATCTGATCCCATGACAGCAAGAGGTGAATGTGTTTCTGACGGCGGTGTTTACATTCTTTTTAAGGGGGTATTAAATAATATAAAACGCTTTTACAACGGGCCCGGGAAATCATTATCTTTTAATAAACTCTTGTTTATTTTCATGCTCCCGAAACTCGCTGAACAGAAGTCTTCCTGCGGATCACGGAGCAACAAGTGATAAATATCTCTAAGTAAGAAGTTTATATAGTGTAAGTGAGGAGCATGAGTATTGCAGTGAAACTACAAGTCCCATTAGGGCCGATATCAGTGGGGGGGGCATCCGGGCCTACTGTTCCAGGCCCAGACAGAGCGAGGGACCGGCCCCATGACTCTGTCGTGCAGAGGCAGCAGATGGAATACAGATAGAAAGCCGTCATGTGGAAGCTGTATATCTCACCAGTAATGGCGTCTAAGTGAGCTCCTGGGCCCTGACGGACCTTGTGACGTGATCATGATGTCATAACGTCACATGGTGGGGCTGGTTCTTCAGCAGTCCCGGGCCCCGAGTCCAGAGTCCCATCATGCCAGGTCTTACCTAAGCTTATTTGGTTGAAGCATACTGGGAGTTGTTGTTTCACAACATCTTGGCCTAAATTTACTAAACATCGTAATTGGAAAATTGNGGATGTTGCCCATAGCAACCAATCAGATTCAAGCTCACAATGTCTAGTATGTAAAATGAAACTGAGAGCTTGGATCTGATTACTATGGCCAACATCCCCACTTTTTCAATCCCGCAATTTAGTAAATTTAGATTTTAACCTTAAGTCCCCATGCGGACAGGATCCGGGCACTCCGATTCCTGGTTTTCTGAAAGAACCCATTGTCTGTTGCGGTTGCAGTTTCATTCACTTTAATTGATATTAGTTATCTCTAGACTGTTATGTTACCACTGTGTAGCAAAGAAATCATTACTTGCCCACCTGCATAGGGGCGCAGCATGGGGCACACTCATTGGGCAGATCACACTCAAAGCCCCGTCCCCATTTACTATAGATGTGTGGGACTCGATGTCATCAGGAACTGGGCGCAGTGGTGTACATTACAGTACTGTCTTGGTCAGGGCCGTCATCAAGGGGGGACAGCCGGGCCTACAGTCCCAGGCCGGGCTCCTTGTACTGGTGTGCCGGCCACTGCCGGCATCCTGCCTGAACTCACTTAGACTCTAAGTGAGTTTAAATAGGCCCGATAGCCTCCTGCGGTGACGTCGCGTTGTCATGTTATTTGGGGGGCCCGGCCGTCCCGGGTCTTGGTCCAGGAGGTATATCTGCTGACTCTTCCAGGATACCATGAGAATTGCCTGTGAGTCTCCTAGAGATTCTGGGAGCATCAGTAATCCTGAAATAAATAAAACTTCCTCGAACNTGGTACATTCCCTTAGACAGTTCCCTTCTTTTGTGGAAGAAAATACATAAAAAAGAAAACTATAAAAAGAGTACAGTGCATCGGAGCATATAGGCCATTTTCACAAAGGTCAGGAGTGCAGTATAAGGTCCATGTAGAGGTCAGGGCAGGAGGCGATCAATAGAGTGGTCAGTGTCCATACAGAGGTCATGGCTGGCTGTAATTAATAACACTGTCAGCATCCAGGCAGATAATAGTATGACCAGCAGACAGGAAAGCACAGACTAAAACTATGATCATATCATGAGGAGTGAACCCTATTCACCTGTACCTGTACCTGTAGCCACAATACCGTATCTCACATATTCCCCTGACGGCTTTTGCATGCAGGGAGAATACTTTATTGTTGCATGTTGCACACAGATACTGACCAGCGTTACTGTTACACTGTTATTACACTTGTTTGCAACTAAGGAAATTTAACTCCCCTGTAATTCAACATGGTTTTCCCCATTCTTGAGTAAGTCGTAAGTCAATAGTNCCTAAAGTCTGAATATTGTCCACTGCTGGCAGCTTTTTCCTTTTTTACTAGAGGGTTATTATTATCATGTATTATTATAGCGACATCATATGACTTGTTGTTTTACATTTGTTTTATCAGTCANCAAATTCCTTCGCACACAGCTAGGACCTCGAATGCAATGGGTTGCTACGGGCAACATCTCCACTTTTCCAATCCCGCAGTTTAGTAAATATATAGGCCAAGGCGTTGCACAGGATCGGTGCTTTGAGGCAGAAGCGCAACCACTTGAGCCACCGTGCTGCCCTATGCATTTGAGAATTCAACAAAGCAAATGACTGTTTCCTGGCAGCGTCATTTGTTCTGTCTGCAGTATGTTAGCTGTTGCCTTCAGTCCTGTATTTACTGACTTTACTTGTATTATCATTAGAGTAGAGATCTCTAGAAAGGGTCACTAATGCTGTAACAATATACACATCGCTGCGGGAGATCACATCTACAAGAATATATTCCAGGCCCAGGTAGGACGTAGGGTCAGTTACTGAGAGGATGTAAAGAGAATGAGAAAGATAAACACGGGTGACACGGAGAAGTGATTCCACTGAGCTGCAAGCAGCGGAGTACTTGAAGTATGGCGGGTAAGAAATATGTATCGAGANGCAGCTGGATAGTGAAATAAAGGCGACTGGATACGGACATCTGAGCGTCAGTGTAAGTGTATGAGTAACTGTCGTGGGTCGTGGTCAATCAGAGGCCCCTGATGCCTGGACCCACGGNGTAGCACATATCTGGCCTATGCCTAGGGTCACATACCTCCCGACATGTCAGCCGAGGAGGTTGGGACAAAGAGACGCCAGCCCCGCCAGCCCCACCAGCCCCGCCCAAAATCCACCCCATCCTTTCTAAGCCCCGCCTCTTTTTACAACCGCGAATGCTGCAAATATTAAATTATACCACAATTTAAATAAAAAATATAGTTTGTCCCCTAATCGGGAAAAACTGGGANGCGGAAAACACAGTGGGACAGTCCCCCAAATGTNGGACTGTCCCGCCAAAATCAGGAGGTATGTGGTAACCCATGTGTATATGTATATACATATGTAAAATTATATTAGGTAACAGCTCATTATCAATTTTAATGTGCTTACATACTGGGGACTGGTCTATCTGTTGGGGGAATGTACTGTGCACTGTGCGCTGCTCGCTCCTCTGTGGCATGCTAGTAAGATTATAACGTCATGCCAACATCATGCCAATGCCTAGACGGCCTATGCCTAGGACTGCCTCCGACTACTGTTACACCTGATCTCACATTCTCCAGTATGTAAAAAGAAACTGAGAGCTTGAATCTGATTGGTTGCTATGGGCAACATCCCTGGGGTCATTGCTAGGAGATTGTAAAGTGGGGATGTTGTCCATAGCAACCAATCAGATGCTCTCTGTTTCTTTCTACATACTGGAGAATGTGAGCTTGAATCTATTTGGTTGCTATGGGCAACAACCCCACTTTTTAATATCTCTGCAATCTTTCTGCTTAATAGTGTCAATAGCAGCGCAGAAGAAGTCTTGAGGAAGTGGAGGGGAGAGAATGAGTTGCTATAAGAAACAGAGCAAAGTTGTGATCTTTTCTTCTTGGCTTTCAAGCTCGGACACAATTAAACTTGTTCATATTTCATAAAAGAACAATATATTTTTTATAAATTAGGTCACTTGGCCATTTCATTCCCATTAATGCATTGGTCATAACAATTTCCCAGAATTTTACACAAATTCATCGTAAGGTTACTGTCCTATTAGACGCACAAATGATTTAATTGGAGAGTCTGGGGAATAATGCGGCACAATTTGAGACTAATGATAGATATGGCAAAGTTCAAAGCTGTGACTCCACCGCATTCAAAGCTTCGCCTTTAACCCAGCAATCAGCGCTAATAATGTATTTTACTCTCATCATTTACATAACAATAATAAAAGAAATGGGCTTAAATTTACTAAGCAGGGACATAAAAGAGCGGGGATGTTACTCATAGCAACCAATCAGATTCACATTCTCCAGTATGTAAAATGAAACTGAGAGCTTGAATCTGATTGGTTGCTATGGGCAACATCCCCACTTTTCCAATCCTGATTTTATTTTATTTTTTTTATCATTATTATTTTTCTTTTTAACTCTGACTATCCTAACACTCTCCCCATACGTAAAAGGAAAAGAAAAGTCTAGGGGAGATCGCAGGGATACAGGCAATAAGGCCATCTTCAGGTAAATATTGCAAACTTCGATTTTAGGTCATGAAGACTTTATCACCTTAAATTGAACCCTTTTGTAAATGACACCTTAGTATTTGGCAGGGCCGCCATCAGGGGGGGACAGCCGGTCCTACAGTCCCGGGCCCGGCCCCCCCCCCAACCCCCGTCAGTGGCACGGGCACCCTGTACTGGCACCCTGTGGGGGGCCCGGCCGGGTGATCCTGGTGGCGGCCCTGGTATCTGGTTGAAGGTTTGTGTCTGGGATTCTTGCAATTAACGCTGTAACCCACTCACTGGACCAGATACAGTCTGAATCTGGTCCACTGTCTCAGAGAGTTAAATGTTGCCTGTGAGTGAGTATAAGTAGCTGTGTAGTATTTGGATATATAATGCTGACCGGGCCTTATAGCGGTCTGAGGCTTGATAGAGAGCTGATCCCTGAAGATTGCACTCTAATGTTTCCTATAAATAATCTTCATACTGTACGTTCCTTTTGCTTAAACATAAAGCCTGACAACTGAACTGAACAAACGACAACGAGACGACAAGAAGACGGAAGAGCTGCGACGCCTGTCATTTTTACTGAGGTGATATCGTCTTCTCTGTGCAAATAAATAGAACAGCATGGGCTGCCTCCGTTTGCGGCTCAGTAATGGACATTGCAGCGTCTTCGCATGGCAGGAAAAAAAAAATGACACAGAGAAGAGAGCGGATTAAACATGGCNGAGACATCTATCCTGTAACGATATGACACGCCTGCAGCGAATACCGAGAGAAGCGAGGGGCCGCAAAGGAAAATGACTTCGCAAACTATGCTGTACGACGCTCGACAAAATAATTTACGGAAATTTGTGCCATAAAACGATATACATTTTGTTCCCTCACAATACGGAACGCTTGAAGTTGATATGTTCTTCGAATGTGCCCACTCAATGTCCCACACGATTTATCTTTCCTTCTGTCTCTGTTGGACTTCTTCAAGATGCCTTGACAGCTTGTTCACTTTTGAAATGTGTTCTCAGAAGCTCATTTCCTTTTCCACAATTGTATTCTGTTCAGAAAATCACTGGAACGCTGCCGACAGAAATGTTTCATCCGCGCCGAAGCTTGCTGCTGAATCTGCTACTCTTGGCTTGCTCCNTTATTATATTACTGAAACTATTTTTTAAATCTCTTCTCGGAGAGGGATGGTCAGATAATGGACTTAGCGTCGCTTATCGACGCCACTGTTTGGTTTTAAGGGAAAGTAATATACGAAGTTGTGTATCGTATTGTTTCGCTGCACTTCTTTTAGGACTTTGTTTAGGTTAACTNCCCTGGAACGTCCACATTGTGATGTGGATTCCTGTTCCGCCCCTAGCGGCTGTCTTGAACTATGGTGTGCCTTCNGATCATGGACCGCTATCTTGACCTGACCTGTCCCTAGGGACTGCAGCTTCCGGTCAGGCGGACTTCCATTGATATTANTTTTTGTCTGGTGGCTCCTCTGTGTAGTGGATGTCTGTATTCAGTTAAACTTCCTCCCAGACTTACGTACTATTGAACTTACGAGCGTATGAATTGCA
>JABWIB010002834.1:3648-14209 GCA_016617825.1 Platyplectrum ornatum | reverse complement strand
ATGGCTAATTTACATACCCCTGCACGGACCTCCTGCTCTGATCATACACTGAATAACTGACAGGCAGCTGCTTGTAACGGACTTAGGCTGCACTATTATAAGCAGAGAAAGCAGCCTAAGTCCTTACAAGCAGCTGCCTGTCAGTTATTCAGTGTATGATCAGAGCAGGAGGTCCGTGCAGGGGATCAGAGCAGGAGGTATGTAAATTAGCCATGTGCTTTCTTCCGCACAGGCTCTTTAACGCTGCGATTGGCTAGTCAACACTGACTAGCCAATCAGAGCGATCAGGAGGGGGGGGCATCGCTGCCCCCCCCCAGGCCACGATGGAACATGTCTGCTGTCACAGACAGCAGACAGCTTTCCACTGTCACAGTGTCAATAGACGCTGTGACAGTTTAAAGTCATGACATATATATACGTCATGTGTCCGCAAGTACATGCCGATCATGACGTATATATACGTCCAATGTCGGGAAGAGGTTAAGGAACCGATACCGGGGATGTGATCAGAGCTTTAGTATTCCTAGCTGCCAATTACTCAATCCTGATTTGTCCATTTGTCTACAAATTAAGATTCTTTATATTTCTACTGTTATAGAGATCTGCTCATCAGAGTGTGTGTTTTTGAAAATACAAGGACTATCATTTAAGTCTATTTTTGTTTTCTAAATGCATTGATTGTACTATTTTGTATTAGAAAATATAGATTTCTTAAGTATCCCTTAACAAAGATAATGTTTGTGCCTAGATTCCAATATCATTGTGCTGTAAAAGTTGCCCTCCCGGTTTCAGAAAAGCTTCAATCAAGGGAGAACCGAGTTGTTGTTATGAGTGTGTCCCTTGTTCACAAGGAGAAATCTCCAATGTAACGGGTGAGTTATTATTATTGAACAGTGATTCTTAGTGCTTACCGTTAGTTTGCAATGAAAATTTCCGTAATTGTTTTTCAGATTCGACAGATTGCCTTAAATGTCCATGGGATAAATGGCCAAATGAGGAAAAAGACCGATGTCTTCCTAAACCAATTGAATATCTTTCATATGAAGAGATCTTGGGCACAACATTGGCATCCTCAAGTGTTGGTTCTTCCTTAGTACCAATTGCTGTTATGGGGGTTCTCATCTGCCATAAGACCAATCCTATTGTCCGTGCCAATAATTACATCATCAGTTGTCTTCTACTCGTCTCTCTTTCCCTTTGCTTCTTGTGTTCTTTGGCATTCATTGGTTACCCTCAACGTGAGAAGTGTATCCTACGTCAAGCGACATTTGGCATGGTTTTTGCTCTTTGTGTTTCTTGTGTCTTAGCCAAAACTATAATGGTCATGACTGCATTTAAGGCCATTAAACCTAACAGTGATTTAAGAAGATGGGCCAGTCCTTATACGTCATATGCGGTCATTGGTTTGGGGACCTTATTTCAATTTTTGATCTGTGTTTTTTGGCTTAGTTTTTCTCCACCCTTCCCTCAATACAATATACATTCAAAAACTGGAATCCTCATTCTTGAATGCAATGAAGGTTCAGTGGTCGCCTCTTGGCTTACATTGGGTTATCTCACTCTATTAGCTGTTACGAGTTGTCTTGTTGCCTTTTTAGCAAGACAACTTCCTGATAGCTTTAATGAAGCCAAATACATAACATTCAGCATGCTGGCTTTCCTTAGTGTCTGGATATCCTTTATTCCAGCCTCACTTAGCACCAGTGGAAAATACACAGTGGCCATGGAGATATTTGCCATCTTGTCCTCCACGTGGGCCATGCTCTGCTGTATGTTTCTTCCTAAATGTTACATCATTTTCTTTCATCCCAGTGTTAACTCAAGGAAACATCTCCTGGGGAAAAAATAAGGTCAATAACTGTTAGGCAAGATTTAATCCATCAGATATCAGATTGATTGCCCTTACTCACTACTTTCCAAGCAGTGTTAACTATGATAATAAAATAAAAAACTGTACCTGAAATATGATTGTCTTTTTTCAATTTATAATTATTTACATTTGACTCCATGAACAGGTTCCTGTTTTAGGTTGGTGACCTACTTCTGCCCCAAAAATGTGTGCCATATGTGCTTGAACAGATCCCCGGACGTTCTGAAGATCGTTCCTTATACTCTGGGGTCCCTCCCTGGGGCCGGACTGGTCCCAGAAATCTAAATTGAGCTAATGGAACAGGATTCGTTTGGTCAGTGGTCGTAATGCGTAATGTGTTTTCCAAACGAGAGAGGAGAGTAACAGAAGTGTATTTCCCTCTCCCTCTCAATGCCCAGACGCAGAAACTGGATCCGATCCCATATCATTAAAATATTTTGTCCAAGAGACAAAGGTAACTTACTNAAGAGAACTGGCATTATACCCTTGTACATGTACAAAACTCAATGTGATCAATGAATCAGTTTCTTAATCCAATACCATTAAATCGCTTGTGTGATTTGGGATGGAAAGTCTGGCATCACGCCTTTGCTGGTTGAAGCTATTTTGTGAGACCTGAGATTTGAGCAGAGAAGCATTTTTGGGTTGTNTTGATAAGGCTGATGTAGTCTGTTGGTGAAGATTTTAAACAGTCATTTACTTTGCAATCCTTTTCTATGAGTTGTCTAATATCTGGGCCTAAATTTACTAAGCAGGGAAATTGCAGGGAGTTTGAAGTGGGGATTTTGCCCATAGCAACCAATCAAATTCAAGCTCTCAGTTTCATTTTACATACTGGAGAATGTGAGCTCAAATCTGACTATCAGCTCCTTGGGGCCTGCGGCTGTAGTCCAAGGAGCTGATAAGCTGCATGGCCGTCCCGGCCGCTAGCGTAAGCTCTCTCCCGTTCTTCTGGTCAGGGCCGGCTGCAGCATCAATAACACTGTGGTCGCAGCACTGTGCTCCCCCTCTCCTGTGACACTTTATTTGTCATAAAATGGAAAAAGAGCAAAGTGGTCGGGATATGCTGAAAGCTAAAAAAGAAAAATGCTGAAAATTTTGGCTAAAAACAAAAAAATTACAGATCCCACTATAGCCAGTCGATGGACATCTACCTCTGATGACTTTGCAGATTCTGATGACTTTGCAGATATTGCGATAGAATCCAGCCCCATAGCCTCTGATTATCCAGGCACAGTGGATACAAAAATAGAGATCAGTGAATCTGTTAAACAGAATACCGAAATTCATCATACAGATCAAACCTTTTCTAATGATGTAAGAGAGTGGAAAGTAAGTGCCTTTTGTGAATATTTTTGCCTAAAGGGTGTATTGTCAGTTCTTGAAGAGCGATTTCACTGAAACCCTGGTGAACATTTTTCACAACATTGCTCCAAGGCACTGTTTTTCCGTGAACAGAAGAATGGTGAGAAAGTTCTGCGTGACTGTCAGGGCAGCCATCGGGGGGGACAGCCGGGCCTACAGACCCAGACCTGGCTCTCCCCCCACCCCCCGGCAGTGGCAGTACAGGGCACCGGGCCACTGCCTCCTCAAGGCCTGACGGCCTCCTGGGGTGACATTGTGATGTCACAACGTTCCATTGTTATGTGGGGGGGCCTTTGTGAGGCCTGGGTGATTCTGGCGGTGACCTTGGTGACTGTGGCTGTGCTACTCACCAAAAAGCCACAAACTTTTTTGTGCTCACTGGAAACTATTTTCCACAGACGATTCCTTACAGTTGTCAACATCTGGTTACTCAGATTGGAAACATGCTAGCAGAGATTTAAGTCGCCATGAAAATAGTGCAGCTCATCCAACTTCTCTTGAAAATGTATTATTGAAATCACTGGACAACGTATTTATAAATCTTTGGTAATTAATAAAAAGTATTGGCATCAAATTTGTTGGCCAATATCAAGTACTATTAAGCTGTTTTCATCAAGACGCATTGCGTTTCGTGGAAATGATGAAATTATGGGATCAGTACATAACGGAAATTATTTGGGATGTCTTGAATATTTGGCAGAGTATGATCCCTTTCCTGCAGAGCACATTAAACTACATGCAAACAAAAGTAGAGGACATATCATACCTACCTTCAACAATTTGTTATGACTTTATTGAGATGATCTGCCAGCAAGTACAGCAGCATATCTTTATGGAGATTAAACAAGCAAATTACTATTCTGCTAGTGTAGACTCAACACTTTAATATTTCACTATGTGCTTCCAACTGGACCAGTTGAACGTTTCACAAAATTTATTCCAGTACGTGGACATACTGGACAGCAACTAGCAAGCACCCTTCTTTGTTTTCTGGAAGAAAGTGGAATCTCCATTCAGGATTGCTGGGGCCAATCATACGATAATGCATCCAATATGAGCAAAAAATGTATTGGTATGCAGTCCTTGATTCGTCAGACAAATAAGCTAGCTGCATATATTCCTTGCCATGGACGTTCTCTGAACCATGTAGTGNGGTAAAATGCCGCCCAGATGCAGTTTTATTTTGTGATTTTGTTCAGAGGTTGTATTTGTTTTTTTCATCTTCAACACATCGGTGGAATCTTCTACAGATGTTTTCAAGTCTCTTGGGTTATCCACACTTTCACTTTCAGACACACATTGGTCTGCACACCAGGATGCCTCAAATGCCTTGAAAAAAGGCTGTTCAGCAATTAAAGATGTCCTTCTCAATTTGTCATAAGATAAATAAGAAAGGGAATAAATCTGTTTGAAAGCAAACGAACTAAATTCTATTACGGGTCAGAATTAGAAACCGCAATGATGGTGCAATTGTTGGTCCACAGCACTGGACAGGATTCCAAATTAGATTGAAATAAAGCGTCGGCCATATTGAAATCTTTCAGACATTTTTTGTATAATCACTACGGTCTCAGTTTCAGTAACTTGAGAATCAGAGTAAAAGTCTTTACAACTGTAATGAGTACCAGCAAACTAGACAAGTGAAAAGAAATAAGAAGTGGGACTTTGGTGGTGCTGAAGATGCAGCTACTGGAATTTTAACCATCACATCAATTTAAAGGGAACATTTTCCTTCCATTAATTGACCAGTTGTCAGCATCACTACAACGCAGACAGGCAGCATACACTGCCATTCGAGGATTGGGTCCATGTCACAACTATGCACGTTAACATCTGGCGACCTGCGTACAAAAGCCAGGGCATTGTTGGAAATATACTCAGGAGATCTCGGCCCAGAGTATGTAGAAGACGTGGTGCAGCTTGCTGCGTTGTTTAAAATTTACTCTTCCACTGCTACAAAAAAACAACAAAATCCAAATGTATAACTTCCTAATTACACATTCCTNGGTCACTAANTTTTCAAATCTAGCAGATTCCCTTTGCATATACCCGTGTTTGATGGTCANNAACTGCAGCGGTGACCGAAGAGAGTAAAGATTGAGGTCCTCCATGGCTCAGCAGCGATTAAATGTCCTTTCCCTTTTATGTATTGAAAATGNATTACTGCAAGAAGTTGATATGGAAAGTATCATTAATGAATTGGCCAGCAGACAAGGATGAAAAGAGAATATCTAAAAAAATGTTTATGTGAATTCCCTGATTCCCTGGGATTATAGTCATTTTCATATAGCGCACAGATTTCACTCTACAGGATAAGCATTTGCATGTTAAAGCACAAGGCGTTATTTTCTTGTTTACTATCTCCAATTTCTTGGAGCCTAGCTGTTTTCTTCTCAGTTCATTTACAGTTTATTAATATAAGTGAGGTGTCATTTAAGAATTTAAAGCAGGGCTCGAAGTGGGCCGGTATATGCCGATAAGGCATACCGGCATTTCTCCAGCTATGTCACGCCGACTTTTCTAAGCTCCGTTCCCTCAGCACTGAAGGGGGGGACTTTAGTTTAAAAAATTGTGGGTCCAGAGGGGTCGGGGCTTACATAAGGGGTGGGGCTTAGCGCCATAGTGCCAAGTGTTTAAAGATAAAGGGGTATAGTTACTAAGCAGTGAGATTACGGTGAGATTGGATAGTGGGGATGTTGCCCATAGCAACCAATAAGATTCAAACTCTCAGTTTCATTTTACACACTGGAGAATGTGAACTCGAATCTGATTGGTTGCTATGGGCAACATCGCCACTTTTCAATCTCACTGCAATCTCACCGCTTAGTAAATTTAGGCCAAAAACTTTCCTATTTTGTCCTGATTGAACACAATGGCCTAAATTTACTAAGCAGGGAGACTGAATAATGGGGAGGTAGCCCATAACCACCAAACAGATTTGAGCTCACATTTTCCAGTAAAATGAAAATGTGAGCATGAATCTGATTGGTTGTTATCAGAGTGGTCAAGCTCCCANAGTAAACTACAGTAGTATCAGTAACAGGAAAAAAGCAAGCCGCGCTTCTATTTAAATATGTTAAATGTGTGCAAGTGTACATATGAAGGAGGTGCAGCCAAGGTCAAAAAGACCAACGTGTAAATACAAGGAANAGAGAAAGTCTGGCNCTCCATACCAAACATTATATAACACTATTGGCTCTATTTTTAAAGCTATTTAGAAGTGATAGTGCCAGTTTTTACTTAAAAACTGGCACTTCACCGTAAAAATCTAAATTCTCTTATTTATAAATGAAGCTTAAACGATAGTTTCCACTGCCCATGCATATCGTCTCGCCGGCCCGTTCTTCCATATTCAGGCCGGCGGCTTCTCTTATTTATAATGAGTGGGAGCGGAGACGAAGCCTCCGCTCCACGCGATACTNCGAAAAACAGTTGAGAAAGTAATTGCCAGGGTGCTCAATCCACAAACGATAATACAAGAATCTTCAACATAGGGAGCCACTCCTTGGACTTGTCGTTCGTCAAATGTTTATTACAAAAACACCATCTGCTGATACCTACAGTAGGTATCAGCAGATGGTGTTTTTGTAATAAACATTTGACGAACTACAAGTCCAAGGAGTGCCTCCCTATGTTGAAGATTCATATATATATATATATATATATATATATATATATATATATATATATATCATGGTAAACTTGGATTACGGCCATAACATTGGTGGTTCAGTGTGAATGGCGGCAGGTGGTGGACTGTGCATCCACGGCGCATGTGCAAGAGACGAAGCAGCCGTCCAGCAGGAACGAAGATCGTGATGGGGACTTCGGATCACCTCGCAGCACTTCAAGAGCAAGGTAAGTTTTTTCAATACGATAAACGACGCCCGCTGTGAGTAGAAGCGAGTTTGTAACAGCATCGTTCATAAAAAAGCTAAGCTGTACATAGAGGCCTATGTGTCAGCACATACATATAGATGAGGTTTAGTTCACAACTTATAGCTATATNGGGTTAAGCTCACCTGCCCAGTCATGATCAGTCAAGTNCTTGTTCCAACATGAGGAACAGTTCCCACTCTTTACTTTGTTTTAATGTAGCATGGACAGTAGTGAATANGCAAGGAAGATGTAGGTGGTTCGAGGGAGGTGCTATTTATGCCTCTATGGTATGGACAACAACCGCACGTAACTGACCACCCCCATGCGTCACTGGCCTTTGATCATTTTCAGCCCTGGCTACGACCAACATCCCCACTTTTCAACTGTACTCTAGCTCACCCTCTTGAGCTGAATGTCCTTACATGGAAACCTCAGGAGAAGGGCTGTTGCCAAAGATGTGTACACTCTTATTGTTCTGTACAATGTCTTTAGAAAGGTTGTTGTTCCTGAACCAAAGGAACTTTAAGAAATTCCTGTCGCTTTCCCTAACAAGAAAACAATTGAACAGGGAATGTGATGGCATCCTCCTGGAAGCAGATGAGTATGCCAAGAGGTTTATTGTTAAGGTCTGGTCCAGTCAAACATTGTTTACCTTGAATAAAACACAACTCTGATCTGCCCTGGTTTCTTTGGGTGATATACTTCAAACATTGGTAGGTACCAGCATTCCTGTATCTTTNAGGGTGGGAGCTATTTCGGCATGGCCATTCTTAAATATTTTACTCATGAAAGAGAAAAAGTGATCCCTCATTTCTAATGTCTGTGAAAACTACTTTTCAGTAAGAAGAAGCGTTTGAGTACTTGATCTCTGTTATTAGGTAGGTGACATCTGTGGGTTCTAAAGGGTAGAGGTGCAACCCAACGATTTGCCTGATCTTTGACTAGTCCATTCTCCATTATTTCTAAGAATAGTCTGTTCTTAATGGACATTGCCACTTGATCATCCATATTTGTTCTTTGGAAGACTGTGCACCTTAGATGATCCTGATAGTTGTCACAGATGTGGTTGTCATTAGAGAAGTCTATGATAGNATGATGCAGCAGTTCCTTTATGAGAAGGCTATTGTGACACGGCTGAAAAAGAAAAGGACGTCCATTTTCTAAAGTACTGGTAAGTATACTGTTGATGGAAGCTGGTCTGTATACGTCTCCCATACATACACCCAACCTTAATCTAGCTGTTGAGCATAAGGTGCATTGTGTGGACCATTGATCTGATTTCTGGCTTTGTGGTCCCTTAAGATATCTCTGCCTATGAGTAGAATTATCTGGGCTTGAGGGTCCAATTCTGGTATGAGATGTGCTATACGTTTTAAATGTGCATGGTGTATAGCCGCATCTGGATTGGTAATTTCAGATCTATTGTCTGGGATATAGTTGCACTCAGAGATAGTTGGTGATGGAAGGCTTGTATTTCCATCCGTGGACTCGATTAGATAGCCAGTAACTCTCCTCCTGGTTGTCTCGAAGCTCCCTGTGTAAGGAATTGGGGCCCNTGATAATAAAGATCTCATAAAAGGTTGATTTGGCTAGAGACCTGTTGATTTGGTCATCTAGCTGGCCCTTTGGGTATACTCAGATTTTGGAACATAATCTACTGCTAATAGCTTCTTTATAGACGTCAGTACATTGTAATGTAATGATAGATTCTTGAAAGGAACCTAAGCTTTCCCTTTCATATGTCTGCAGTAGATAAGCACCCACTGTTCCTTTGCATATGTAGCGATGGTGCCCAGAGGGGTGTGACATTAAACACAAATCTGCATACATAAGGTGACATTTAGTTATTCATTTGCCATACATGTAGTAGTAATGTTCCCTAACGCTAAGCTCCGCTCCCACCGATCTCACCAGAGAGTGAATGGGGTGAAGTACCCCAAAGTAAACACAGTTACCCCATCAATAAACAGTTCTTAAAACACCTTCATGATAGAACAAAAGGAAATAATCACATTGGGCCAGATTCAGATCTTTAGGCACTCATGACTTAAGCTGGCCATACACTATCCAATAAATTGTTCNTTGAAAGGCATTGTTGCAATGTTTATGCTGTGTTTTAATCAAACAAATGGTTTTTTTAGGGCAAGAAAATGAGGTTGCGNTTACCAGGAATTCCAGTGTGGCATCCAGTAGAATGCAAAGCACAGGTAAGATGTGTGCTAAGAACGTATACGTGTTCGTGAANGTATAATGAAAAATGCATTATACTGTACTAATAAATGCAACATGTGTATGATGTTGTATATGCTTCCTTATGGCCTATGTATCATAGTTTATGTGATTTATGTGATTTTTTGGAATTTTGAGGGATTTTTCATAATATATATTAATGAGTCGTTTTTTAGGATTGTAAAGATAGTAGGAAACTGGTTGACCTTACACATTATTCAACTTTCACGATAGTATTTGGCACATAATCACCTTACTGCACTTACCTTTGTTGTTGATGTTGGTACAACAGGGAATTAACATTCACATCTAGTATCAGGCCCGTAGTCACTTTATCGCACAAATGCTTTTTNCTGCTGCTAAATCAATAGGGAATTAGTGTTTACATTGAAGGCATNCAGCACTTTTTGATACAAGGGAGAGTCAAGATCGTATTTTATAGCATTAATATGGGGATACACACAATATACACACATCCCCTTTTCATTTGTGTATGAAACAATTATTTCAATAAGTTTCTCATAGTAATTGAGATCTATCACCTATGCACTTTATTTATGAGGTAGTGGGTTCAATAATTGGGAATCTACTGTTATGTAGAATATATGCACAAGCACTGTATANTGTATAATGGTGAGTATCAATACACTTGCACCTGGCACTAAGACTGGGGCTATTTATATAATTTGCACTTTGTATTTTACAATATATTGTAAAATGATACAAAAGTCCGAAAGGGAATATAAATACACTGTTCCATCGTGAGGATGGTTGTGAGACTTGTGGGTGAGGATTCTGTAACATAAGAAAAAGAATCCAAATTGGTATTGATGTAAACTGTAATGAACAGTACACATAGGATCTACAAAAATGGCTATATTGGGGAATCAATGTNAATAATAATAAGCATAAAGCTGGAGGCAGACGGGTTACTCCTTTGACAAAGCGTATAGTGAGACGTACGTTAGGATGGCCGGGGGCAGCAGTTTTATCTCATGTCATTATTGATACCACCTTTTACCTACTGGCAGTAAGCACTTACCATGGGCTATCATTACTGCATAATATATGAGAGATTGATAAACTGATGCTCCGGTGCTACTATTTTTAAACCATATGAACAATATGAACAGATATGATGCAAATCTAAAAGCATTGCAATAATATGACAGAACATCTAACAGACAAAGCTGAATTGCAGTGGGGAAGGGGGGGGGG
>JABWIB010002833.1:23782-33836 GCA_016617825.1 Platyplectrum ornatum | reverse complement strand
AGATGAGTTTTAAGGGAGTGTTTAAAAGATTGGAGAGTGGAGGATAACCTTAACATGCGAGGAAGATTATTCCAGAGGGCAGGTGCAGCCCGGGAGAAGTCCTGTAGCCGGGAATCAGAGCATTTGTTTAGTGCAGAAGAGAGCTGTATATCCTGTGATAACATCTAGATATATAGATATACTTTTTTATTTTAATATTTGTGCTCTGTAATATAACATTTAGTTTGCTTACAGTTCCGCAAAACTATGAAGAACAGTGTGGCCATTAAAAGCAAAGTAGCTTTCATTGGCCAATTCAGACTTAGTGCTCACCATGATCACTTACAGTAAGTCACCTATATGTGTCCAGATGTGCAACAACCATTTGTGTTTAAACAAAGTCAATGGAGGTGCATCGGAACTGAGACATATATGAAGAATAGACTTCCAAGCTGCCATGCGGATAGCTAATAGCACCTCTGTGGAATCTCTGATCCTTAGGAAGGATCCCCAGCATAGCCCACTGCAAAGCAAATGGGACATGAGGAATCAGGAGCCCCAGAGCAAATGAACAGACTGACACCCAAAAGCTATGAACAATTGGGCAGTACCATAAACAAATGGAAATATCTGCATGGGCGGCACGGCAACATAGACATAGAGGTAGGAATCCACCAGACTCATCTGGTAGCACTTCAAAGGGGACAGATAGGTTCAATGAAACACATTTAAGAATAATTCTGTATATGTGCTCTAAGGCAAAAGTTTACATGAGGTCACTAAAGCTGTCAGTAGGTTGTCCATAGACAGTGAGGGGAATTCTAAACACCAATGGGCCAAGCCTGCAAAGCTGGAGTAATAATCAAATATGTTTCTTAGTAAAACATAGTGGATAAAGCCTGCTTAGTATGAGGGGGGGGGGGCATATAATCATAGTGCGCAAATACTCATATTTCTCACATGCCTCCTGATACATTAAAGGGCCCCTCCTCCCCCCATTAATTAACTGACCCACTCGTCCAACCCAGTCAGCCAGATATTGAAGGGATAGGATGCCGCACCATGGAAATTAGGATTGTGTAGAAAGGGTAAATATATGGTGTGTAATGCATTAAGTGGTAATTGCCTTCTAATTTGATGCCATACTTTTCTAGTAGTCCAAAGCAAGAGATTGTCCTTGGAGATCAAGGCAGCCTCCTGGTCACTACAATGCAAGAATGCACCCAAGCTCGTTCCATCCAGAAAACTTTCCTAAATGGGTACTATTGTGTATAGGTACTGTTGATGCAACCAATCCCTGATAGTGGAAGTGGACAGCAGGACTATAGGTTTGAATATTCGAGAAGTATATTCCCCTATTTGATTTAGGCTGCTGCAAATTACAGAGGCTAATACTAGCACTCTTTCCATACCATGAAATACCAGTCTAGAACCCATGTGGATACCTTCCAAGCCATCCCAGGCTTCAAACAGGACAGGGTCAAGGGCCAACTTAAGGGACCACTTTCCCCATCACTTAATTCTTAACCCCTTCTGTGTGCCCATTATGTGACCATTGATCAAGAGGGAGGTATGCAAGTCAGCATAGAGAGAGGACTCAAAATTATGAAAGACTGGACCATACCCACATATTAACATATAAACCTTAAACAAGTGCTGCCAGAGTACAGTGTTGAAGGCCATGTTTGCCTCAAGGCTAAGGAGAAGTTTAGTAGTGTAGTTCCGGGTGTGGTGAGGGGAGAGCCACAGCTGTGCAGATTCCACCAACTGAGTGGTTTAATTGACAAATCTAAACTCATGTGAAGTAAGTACAGAGGGGAGAAAGCAACAGTATTTTTTTGCTGGAATCACAGGTTCACAAATCCAGACATTGGCCGAGGCAGGACTACCACTAGTGCAGCAGGCGCAAGGCACCAGGGCCCATGAGGATCCAGGGGCCCATGGGGTTTGCAGGACTCATGTGGCTCCCGGGACCTACAGTTGCTGCAGTTGGTCCCCTGGCTGTGTCAGAGAGAGTCAAGTGGTTCCGCCCAGACTTGAAGCGTGCACGCCCCGGGCACCTTCCAATATAGCCCAGATTTGGGAAAACAGCACTTCCAGCCCTTTGAAGTAAAGGGCCCAAAGAATATTTTTGCCTACTACAATCTAGTTCCGCCTCTAGAAATAGGCCTAAATTTACTAAACTTCATAATTGAAAATGTGGGGATGTTAACCATAGCAATCAGATTAAAGCTCTCAGTTTCATTTTACATGCAGGAGAATGTGAGCTTGATTTTGATTGGTTGCTATGGGCAACATCCCCACTTTGTACTAAAATTTAGGACATTGAATTCCTTGAATGACCTTTGGGACCTAAAAGACAAATAATGCACTTTGGTCTTTCATTTGTGACAATAATTCTTTATATAGTGCAGGAAAAGCAAGCCTGTTTAACATGAGTATTGATTATACAGTAAATTGTGAAACATATACAGTATAAGCACCAAAATTATGGTCATTTGCTCCTGTATTGTAAATGAAGGTGTGAGTTTACAGCTCTTCTTATCAGTTGACTGGTGTGAATTTTAACTACACAGCCTCTTACTATTTCTTCACTGTAAAAAAGGATAATGTCAAACACTATTGCCAAAAGCACCTGCAAATCCATTGATCCACATTTATCTCTACTGTGTGATCGAAAATGCAGATGAAGCAGATTCATTGTACACTATTACTTTCATTTACATTCTCTCCAGGGTTGTGCTGCAATAGTAAAATATATTGATTTGAAGAACAGGGTCTGGATCAAATACATTTATTAACTTGTGAAACACACATTCATTCTTCCCATAAAGAAATATTGCAGTGTACTGAAATAAATGTTATAAAGTCAGAGTACACCATTTATTATTTACAGATAACACCACATCTAAATGATTTAGTCTTTGTTGTATTTCTATTTTTTAAAACAGATGTCTGGGATGTTTACGCATTAGATGTCATTATATATATATATATATACACACACATGAATAAAAGCACATTGTCATCGCTAAGTGTTAACCATTATGCCATGCTGCTATGCGTCAACCCTCTACACACCTAACATGTTATGACACCTAACATGTTATGAGAAATAAGAACAGTTCATGTGATGTCAACTAAATAAGTTAATCAAACTACACAAGAATGAAGATGCACAGGTATGCACAATAGGCGCTACCTTGGCTTCAAATGATACATGCAATTAACATAATCATAAGGTTTCATAGGCATTGACCTTACAAACAGTAAGTCTTTCTGTA
This sequence comes from Platyplectrum ornatum, assembly GCA_016617825.1. Classification (NCBI taxonomy): domain Eukaryota; kingdom Metazoa; phylum Chordata; class Amphibia; order Anura; family Limnodynastidae; genus Platyplectrum; species Platyplectrum ornatum. The sequence goes on along the minus strand of JABWIB010002833.1, from coordinate 30,573 downwards.
GGTGCACACATAGGAATAATACTTGTTCTAGTTACTAAATAAGCCTCTATCACCTTTGAGCCATCATCATATCACAAAACACATATAATTTGGATCTGTCACTGAATTAGTAGAAGTAGTAGAAGAAAGTAGTAGTAGAAAAACATATACGTTTGTCACATAATTATTAGAAAATAAACCATAACATTTAATAGAGGAATATTAAAGCCACTGATATGACAATTAGTAGTAAAATTTTAGTTGCTGAATGTACTATTAGACTTGACCCAGACCCTTTAAGAAGTCCATTAAGAAGTCCATCAACCATGCCGGAGACAAAATATATGCAGCCTAGACTTGAGAATATGTAATATATGTTTTTATTCTTTTCTCTACTATTATTTATAATGACCAGGAAAGTGGTAATATGAATATGTATAGTTTAAATAGTTTATAAATTTTTATAAATTATTTTTTATGAATGGTTAATTGTAACGAAATCTGTCTCACAGCTGACTGGAAGCACTAATTAAGAGCCCCTTACTTATAGAATAGAGATTTGTGAGAACGATACTACTTGATAAAGTGCATGTAGCACGAAATGCGTTGCAGAGTGGAGAAGTAAAAGTCTGTATCACTTGCCACACTATTAATCGGATTCGGATACCAGTTTGGAACTTTTAAACATCTTTGCGGACTATTTTAATCAAGTGGGGTGCCCACCCATAAAGACAGGAGTATTGATTGTGAGCACTTGGACAGGACGGAAGGAGAACACCAGTGGACGTCACAGCCCACCGAGGTGGACAAGGGCACCTACAGGACTCCCCAGACGCTCAGAGTTCGAATGGGATCGGATGCCATCGACCCCCAAAACCTCCTAGAAGTCTATCATCAAGTATTTGTAGGAACGAGTGCTATTATATTTATTTCAAAATCCCATCCTCACCGAGCTAGTAGAAAGCTAACGCTGCTTTTACTATCAGCAGCGTAAAACGTTATAGTGAAGCGGTTATACAAATATATACAGACTACTCCAGTTCAAATCCTTTATCTACATACAGATTCATATATTGTGTTTTATTTGTTTGTATGCAATTTTATATTTAGTAAAGACCTTTTTATATACCACTTGCCTAGTTTATATGTCTATGTGTGGGCCATTATAAACGTATTGCTTATTATGTTAACACTGTATAGATTCCAGCAGGGGCAGGCTGGCAAATTTTGGCCTGGGGGGCAAGCCCATAGCAGTGGCCCATAAGTAAAGGGCCATAAAAAAATGTGCGGCAGCCCTGAACCTCCAATGATATTTGATTTTTATGATATGTCTAGATATCACCTAATCTCCCTATTGTGGGAAGTGGGAAGCTGTCTTAAACAAAGCCTCCTTCATTTTGAGAGACATGAAGATACTTCAAGAACGAATAGATGCCTTTTACCGTGACCATCTAAATAAACTGCGCCAGGATACGGCTACCAAATTAGAAGATCAAATTTACAAATATATAGCAGACTTGGCTAAATATAAAAGACAAGAACAGTTGAAAGTGGAGAAGGACTACTCTGAAAACAGAGTGTATAAGTTATATGGTACGTAAAATAAAGCACAGACCTTTGTTAACAGTTACATGTTTGAGGTGGAGGACCAACTGTTCAGATGCAACAGGGATTAATGCGTTAAAATCTGGTACTTTAAATGGTACATGATATGGGATGGTACCAGAGAAGAGATGATGGACAAGGTTAATGTCATGGATACTACCATTAAGTTCACATTTGAGTTGGATGAAGAGTATCCACTATCTAGATGTTTCACAACTACCTTGAACAGGAAGCCTACAGATAAAAACTATTTCCCTCAGGCCAGAAGCCACCACCCACTTTCGCCATCAAGGGGCTACCATTTTCTCAGCTACTTCACATCAAAAGGATTAACTAAGACCCCAACGCAGCTGAGGAACAGATGAAAGAGATGCTGGGATGCTTTAAAGACAGGGGATACCCTCCCAATCCCTGAGGGATACCCTCCCAAAAACCATGAGGGCAGACCATATCCCCAGGGAACAGCTACTAAAGAGCAGGAGCCCCAAGAAAACAGAAGAGCGGATCCCATGGGTAACACAGCACAGCCACCAAAACCTTATGGCCGATTATCACTACAGACAAGAATATGCCGGCATTCAGGAAGAGGACTCTACTCTGCAGACACAGCAGGGGGAAGAACCTGAAGGATATTCTGTGTAAAAACATGGTGACATCGGGGACTACCAGAGGAAGAGCCACTTTTTTAACTCGGGCCCCCAGCTTGGGCCCCCCTAAATGCACGGGGTGCGCTACATGTACTTATCTAATGACAGGGACAGATTTTAAAGACCCTTCATTGGGCAGAAATCACAGGATTAGGCAAGTGATCTTGTGCAGCACACCTTATGTGGTCTGTATCTTCAAATGCCCTTGTGATCTCCTGTGTGTGGGCAAAACCACGAGAGCCCTTAAGGAAAGACTTGCACTACACAGATCAGCGATTAAGCAAACCTTGGCAGGGAAAAATGTTGACCAGCCTGTGGCAAAACATTTTGGGCAAAAAAGGCACACCTGACCTACATCTGTATAGATCACGTTCCATCTCAAATCAATTAGAGGAGGTAATAGGAACAAACTTTTACTCCAGAAGGAGTGACAATGGATCCACCAGTCTCGAGAGTGCTACCAGAAAAACATTGGAATTATTGATACAGCACCAGGAGCAAGCAAAATAGAAGGAGCAAGTGCCGGAGAACTAGCAGACATATATTCACCAATAGAGAATCATTCAAAATCTATTTATTTTTAAATAATGGGAAAAAGACAGTGTGATATTGTATATTTTTTACAAAATAGAATATAACTAGAATATTGGTATAGTACCCCAAGTGCCCAGCCAATGATTTCATCTGACTTCAAGATATATGTTTTTAAGGTTTGAGCAATCATAAAGGCCTCATTGCAAAACTTCTCTGGTTTTTCGTTTCGGTGATAAATCAATGCTCTCCAAGAGGCAAATATGGCATTGCAACAGGCACGAGTTATGCCTTTATTTTGTAGTAGCACCTGTAATAATCTCTCCTGTAATTTCATTTTTTAACTGTTTAATAAAGGAGCAGTTTTAATGTACACATTATAAATCACATAAAGTACTCCCTTTCCGATCTTACTTTATATATCCAAATCATTTTTTGTTTAACAGATCAATGAATTCTTACAGTAACATGGAATCCCACTGCAGAAAAGCAGAATATTATTGTAGTGGAACCAGAGAAGAATATGAGACTAATACCCTGCGACGATCCTTGTACCGCAATTCTTGTTCATGTTTAACTTTCACCTTCCCCTCACTCCCTAGTGTCTCCTTGCAATCACTTTCTTCAGGTGCAGCTCCTTAGCCCTGCCCTTTTAAGCTCACTTTCAGCTCTCTCTTGTCAGAGCAACAGGTTATTTTCAGTCTGCTGATCTGTGTGCTCAGGAGCCTGATTCAGCCCTGGCTGGCGGAGACGCGAAGAATCGCCGATCTGCGCATGCGGCTCTGCGACTCCGCAATATGGTAATGGGAAAAGTGGCGTTCCACGCCCCTTTTCTCATTTCCATATGCGCTTTTAGCGCAGCCTGAACCATGTCTGGACATGGTGCAGGCTTAGCGCAGAGGGACCGAGGCAGGTAATGTCTTATGGACAATTACCTGCCTCATTAAGGGTAAAAAAAAGTAAAAAAAAATAAAATAAAAAATGAAATAAAAATAAAATATTAAATAAATTGTGTGTGTGGTTTTTTTATGTGAATAATATATCTTTTTTCTTTCTTTTTTCTTTTTGTTTTTCATTCATGAAAGCCGGCACGAGAGGACACACAAGCAGAGGCTCCGGATACGATTTTTCAAATAACCCCTCTCCCTGCGCTGTATTCTTGCGTACCTGGCGGCTGCAGCGTGCTGTATGTATTGTCCTGTGTAAAATTTGTGGCGCTATATAAATAAACATAAATAATAATATTATGAATTCACTATGAAAACAATTATGTTATCACTCAACTTTTTTTATTTTATATTATTTTACCTTCAAGTTCAACTGTCTGCAGTGTTTGATTACATGAAGATATATGGAAACATTCATGATATTTATATTTAGTACACTTTACTACAGTGTAGAGAACAGATTTTGGATTCTGTTTTTTTTTTACATTCCTGCACATGCAAGACTTAAGGGTAAAGTCGGTCTAATTACCCATGTTTGCAATTATAATAATGCATTCTATAAAGAGAGGAAAGTGTATGTCAAATGGCCTGTGTAGATTTCATTATTTAATCTCATCTTTTTTTTGTTACTTCAGTATTTGGCAAATATTAATGGCTCATATATTGGATTGACGCTACATGTAATTTTTATTGGAAATGGGTATCTCTCAAATTTAAATTTGTTTGTCAGATGTTTGCCACAAGCTTGTCCTAAGTAATAAATGAGAAAATTGGGAAAATGCGAGTCAGAGATTTTTTTTTTGTCAATTTAATTTTGATTAGAAAAAAAAATGACTGCACAGATTGTTTTATAAATGACCAGTATACATATTAAATAGCATTATGTCACTGTTAAGAAAAACAAACTGAATTGACTGCTTTATTAAGATATTTAAATGCTGAGGGAAATAATTTTTCTACTCTTTGTTTATGGCATCATTATTCTTCATCTTCATTTAAAATTAGGGCATTCACAGTTACACATTTAATAAGAAATAGTTGACAAAGCGTTCCCTTAAAATCCATTGCTCACTTGGGAAAACTTAAAGCAAAGATTCTTAATTCAACATTTTCATTTAATGTATTCCGAGTAGAGATCTCAACTCAACAGCAATTTGAGCATTTATAAAGTACAGGTAAATTTCCAGCTATTCTGAGCAGAAAACATTAAACCCATATCTATGAGACATTAAAGAAAGACAAAGAATACAGAGCTTTAAATAAAGAAAATAATGCTTCATTATTATGATATTATGCTCAGGTTTAATAGATGAAAGTAAAGGCTCATGAAACATTTTCAATTTGCAAGCTTTGCCAATGACACACACACTTAAGTAAAAGAAATCTAGCACCTTTACCGTGTATTGGGATTTTAGCATTAGGGTTTAGCAGGTGGGAATTGACAATGCCCAAACCTGGTGCAAATAAATATCTTTAACTCAACATTGCACATAAATTTCTGAATCACATCCTGACATTATACCGGATAGCTGCGCATCCTGTACCTATACCACGGTGTAGTTCACCTGACTTCTATACACGTGCAAGCAATAAAAATAAATATTAAGGGGGGGGATTCATTTGTGAGGGAACCAATATCTTGTGTTTTCCCTCATTAGTTTATTTATCAATATATTGTGTTTTCCCTTGAGCCCAAAAATGCTGTTCAATTGTTTTAAATTGAGCATTAAAAACTGACTGTAACCTGTGCAGTGATGGTAAATGGCAATTTTTTTGTTTACCACTATGTGGCAGCAGCAGGGTATGTCTTCATAAGAAAATTGAATTTCACTTGAACTATTACATAATGATCTTATGGAGACATAGGCCGCTGCTACTATGAATGAGTTCATAGTAATGGTTACATTAGTATAGGTTTTATGCAACTATTTTATTGACAGAAATGGTTACACTAAGGGGTCGATTCAATCCCGTGCGAAGTGCCAAAATACGCGTCATTTCCTAATTTGCATAGAAAATAACGCGTCTTGACACAATTCACCCAATTCAGTCCTTTTCATTTTTTTTTCTGCACAATTTTTTTTAATACCTGCAAACAGCGCTGTTACAGGTATTTGTTATGAGGTAGCGTGTTCCAGTAATACATGGAGGAAGCTCCAGTGATACATTCTGTAATACAAAAATAATTCATTAATACACCCCTCTAAGATACTCCTAGAAGCAGCAGAGTATGTCTCAATAAGAAAATCATGTTACAGTTCAATTGTAGGATGCGTGTTTAATTGTACAGCTTATATCCAAACCATAGAAAAAAAACAATTTACTCCTGCTTGAGCCCTGGATGTAAAAACCAATGATAGCAATACAGTACTTATGGTGACAGTGCGCAATCGATGCAATGCAGGTTTTCTGATGAGATGTGTATGGTAACAAGTTTGGTAGTAATGTATGCAGCTCCATTTATCCTCAATTCGGGACAGATCCAAACTTATAATACAGTTAGCTCCAGAAATCTGCATTCAGCCTTTTGTATGGATGAGAAAGGTTTACTTCCTTTGCCTGTGTGGATGTATAATAGAAGGCCTATGTCTTAAAACTTCTGCATCAATCTCAGTTAAAATGGGATTTTCCCATCTCTAGCTATTACGATCAGTGAAATAACTCATGTCTGTTAGACATACATTCTATCTGTAACTCTAGCTAACGTATTAAGTTATTGTAAACGATATGAATATGAAAAAAGAGTGCTAAACATATAAGAGAGAAAGTCACAAATTACTTCACTGAGGAGCAGGTATTAACAGAGCTCTCAAAGCAAAAAGTTGACAAATCAATGGGGCCAGATGAGATACATCCTAGAATACTAAAAGAACTTAGAGGGGTGCTGGCACAACCACTAACTAAATTATTTAACCAGTCGTTAGCAACAGCAGAGATTCCAGAAGACTGGAAATTGGCAAATGTAGTCCCTCTGCATAAAAGTGGAAGTAGGGAGGATGCTGCCAACTATCGACTGTGGACATAGCTTATCTAGATTTTAGTAAGGCTTTGACACAGTACCTCATTGCAGACTGTTAAACAA
>JABWIB010002832.1:15627-48778 GCA_016617825.1 Platyplectrum ornatum | reverse complement strand
TATATATATATATATATATATATATATATATAAACACTACATAACAGAACAGAAAACCAGACATTTATATATAGAAGTAACTTCTCTTTATACTGAAATAGAATACTTTCCAGACATACAAAATGTATGATAGTTTTAAGCCCTTATGTAACTGGTTATAAGAGCTTGAACAAGTTTCTCTGACACGGTTCTTCTTTAAAAAACTGTGCATCAACATTGGAGGAGTGGTTGTGGGTACATTTAATTATATATGATAACCTGCAACTGTCTAGTATCTTGGCACTAATGTTAATTAAAGTTGCAGTGGTCTTAAATGTGTTTGTGACTACATGCGTCCAACCATGTATTTGCATGTTTATATTGCAGATATAGCCCAGTTATTCTATCCTGTTATATACGAGTGGTATCATTTAGATATTTGTGGCTTTCTGATATTCATAAATATTTATGAATAGGAGATGAGATACAATAGAACACTAGTTCCTGCTGTCCATGACTTTCTATCATGTTATTACTGTTATGCTTTCCAGCAGTGAACATATTATAGGCACTTGCCATGACAGATTGTAGTGCAGTNTATAGCGTGTGTCATGTCCTGCTGATCCTCAATCACTGCATTGCTGTATACACGTTGAACTACATAATGCTTAGGTGTAAGATCAGTTGCATGTTGCCCATGTAGTTTATTTCTTTGAATGTTATCTATTTTACAGATGCTTTCAAATGTAATCTTCAAAGCAACAGCCTATATTAGCATAAAATGACCCAGTTCTGTCAGTTTGATTAATTTGTCCTTTTGTCTCCCTNCATATTATAAGGGCTATTAATGGTTCCAACACTTCATATGTCAACGTCTTTCTTCCTAATGACTTGAAAACATGGCTTATTTCTTCCTTCGCTACATTATTCCTCTCATTTGGTATTCCACTCTTGTATAGATATATCTGCCATGCTCNTTCATTATCACAGCGCTTGCAGCATATGCGTGATTACACATGGTATAGGGTATGCACAATCCCAGGGGCTGCAGCTGCTGGTGTAAGCTGAAAATAGATCCAGCCTATGCTCAGCACTTTTCCCAGAGGTCTCCTATTTATTAGTGACAGGCGCACTATAGGACATCTTGAGTCCTCATTTAGGAAGATGACTCTTTGTATCTCAGAGCAGAACAGTGACTTTGCTCAATTACTAACTGCTGTGTAATTTATTNTTTTTTTTTTATTTCTTACAGCCAGGAAATGACTTCACCAAGCATAAATCGTAATATAATCTTGATTTATAATGAAGTCAGGAAATGATAGGCTCCATTTGAAGTAATGGAGCTTGACAGATCTAAGGTTTAAATTAAATAATCCTATTTGTAAGGGTGCTTTTTGGGATGATAAATTGATTTAAAATGAGCTCTTTTTCATTTCACATTGCTCATCACATTCTGATGACCTCAAGAATATTTTTGTTCCTTCTTTATATATTGCTGATGCATTTTATGTGCCAGCGCTTGAAATGGATGCAGTGAATGGGAGAGATTAATAAAAGTCACACTTTAAAGGCAGAACAATTACATAGAAGTATATTTTTGATGGAAATTCGTATTTTTTCCTAGTTTTTTCATTGCTTATTTAGGGGATGTCACAGAATCCATAGCATCCATGTTATACATATGACAGACACCAGACAACACAGATAATGACAGATACTATCATTGACTTTGATACAATTACACATGACAGCGTTTCTATGGATGGTCATGAATAAATGCAGAGGNGGTGGAATCGGTGAAGGTATAGCAAGATTAATGGAAATATGGTATTGTCACTTAAAGAAAGCCACTAAATCGACAAACAGAATTGAGACAACGTTGCAGATTTGCAATTGAATTTCTCTGCTGGCATCATGAGAAAATGCAGTGCAGGGAAATTNATTCAACAGGATAGCTTATATTGTTCAGTGTATTTGTAAAAATGAAGNTTTAGTATATTGAAGAATGCATTGGAACTATTATATTTTTATCTTTTAAATATAATAGCAGCTTAAATAAAATAGTTTTCTGTATAGCTTTTTTAACACATCTTAAATTTTAGAACATGAATTACTGTAATATCTGTAGATCTTAAGCGATGGCGATTGTGTGATTCAGGAAAATTGGGGTTTATTTTGGCTATAATTTTTGTAATCTATGTAGTTTACTTGTATTCACAATGGGAAGTGATATACAATAATTTTAATTTCATTGTATGTATGATGTATATAAAATAATGTATAATTCAAATAAATGGTAAAAGATTAGTTCAATTAGACTGGAAGATCTTTCATATTACTTTGGTAAGTATTTCTGATGCAAGGTTTGTTTATGATGACCCATGCATGTTTAAATAACAGGATTTTGGAAACCCTTAATTATGAAATAAAGCCAAGTGTTAAGCAGAAGTGTAGATCTGTTCTCAGTCCATATAATTCACCAGATCGCCATGGTAACTAGAATTATTACNTGTAAGCAAAGAGAAGGGTATGTTGCAAAATTTAAGGAGTCTAAGGGTTATTAGGGCAGCAAAGGCACAAGGGGAGGAAAAACTTGTCCACTCTGTACAGAAAGGGAAAAAAAGAATTTTTTAGTTATATAAATGAAAAAAAGAAAAAGTAAAGGGTATAGTGAGACAAAAAAACGAGATTAGGGGTATTGTGGAGGGTGACAGGGCNATCGCTGATCAACAATTATTTCTGTTCAACGTTTTCAAAGGAAAAAATCATGCTAAAGATATAAGAGAGACATCCCTTCACTGAGGAGCAGGTATTAAGACAGCTCTCAAAGCTAAATGTTGACAAATCCATGGGGCCAGATGGGATACATCCTAGAATACTAAAAGAACTTGCAGGGGTGCTGGCACAAGCATTAACTGAATTATTTAACCAGTTGCTAGAAACAGGAGTATTCCAGAAGACTGGAAATTGGCAAGTGTAGTCCCTCTGCATGAAAGTGGAAGAAGGGAGGATGCTGCCAACTACCGACCAGTAAGTCTAACATCAGTAATAGGGAAATTAATGGAAACCTTGTTAAAAGAACACATTGTAGGACTTTTGAAATACAATAACTTAGAAACTCTCAAACCGTATGGTTTTGCAGAGGGAAGATTGTGTCAAACAAATCTAATTNAATGCTCATTATACCATGGTGGTACATTAGNAAACACTNAAGAGGAAAGGGATTTAGGGGGTCANCATTTCATGTGACTTAAAGGCCACACAATGTAACAAAGTAATGAGAAAGGCAAGTCGGATGCTTGGTAGCATAGGGAGAGGAATTAGTAGCAGAAAGAGGGAAGTAGTAATGCCTCTCTATAAGGCATTGGTACAGCCTCATGTAGAATACAATGTTCAGTTCTGTAGGCCATATCTGGTACATGGTACATAGTATGACCAACAAAANCTAAAGACTAGAGCAACTAAATATGTACAGCTTGGACCAGAGAAGGGAGAGGGGTGATATGATAACAGCAAGGTATGTCAGGTGGAGGAAGGTGGCATTTTCAGAGAAAGAGGTGTGGTGGAACGCAAGGTCATGCATATAGGTTGTAGGGTGGTATTTTCAAAGGAAATGTGCAAAATAATTACTTCAATGAAAAGGATAGTTGATAAGTGAAGTAGCCACTTTAGCCACAGTTTAAGCATGTTTGAGATAAATATAGGGGTATTCTGTGTCTCAAATAAAATAAAGAACAAGATTTCAATATAGTTTTAAATACACAACTGGGCAGACTGAATGGTCCATGTCCTCTTACCTGCCATCATTTATGTATGTATGTACTGGAGACAGATAGGGTAATCAGTCATGGTGTTTTTCATAGTAAACAACCTTGAAGGTGACAATGGAACAAAGGAAAGGACAAATAGCTTAGCAACTTGCTTGCTTCCAGGTTTTTGCTGTCTGACTCCATATCTCCTGGGGAGAAATCCAATCTGAAAAATGATTGAGACAATGTCTGCTGTGCTGTGTGCATCTCCTTATTGTCAGCTCTGGTTGTGTTGACTCATCGTATTAATTTTAGTTAAATCATGTGATATGTTCCTAGTTGCATTCAGCTACAATATTGTGTTATCATTAATATTTGTATTATTTTCATATAATAGTTTATAATTATAAACATATATTTTAATGTAGAAAATTTCCCAACTACATGTGTTTTTCTGCTATACATCAGCAAAATGTGACAATATTTATGTTTTTTTTAAATAAACCAACCATGTTAAAAGTTGAGCAGTTGCTTTGTTCTCTTAATGAACTGATAAGATAACCAAGAAGCATTTTGTGCATTTAATAATAATTATGTAAAACTCTGATGGTAGATTTTCAGATAAGATACATAGTGTCAATTTATTAAAACAATGTAGCGAGAAAACGCTGACAAATCTTTGTGGTATGTATCAGTCTTCTTATAGTCTTCTTACTTTTCAATGAGTATAGAGTCAATCTCTTCTTTCTTCTTATAGTGCGCTCCTTCAGTTCCAAGAATAAACTGTTACTGTTGTATCCCACTGACACTTTTTGAGTTATGCACTTTCACATGATGGCTTTGCTTCAAACATNCCCGCAGGTGAAAAGGGAGTTTTATATTTTTTTGAGGTTAGCAACTGTTTCCATTGGTCTTTGTATATATCCCAGAAGGTCTCTTTATTCTCTTTTTGTTATTCTGGATAACTGCTTAATTCTATGTACTGTAACTGTTCCAACATCTTATTTGCTATATGTTCTACAAATTGACCTCTGATTACTGCATTATGAAACCAATGAACATCTATTATTTTTTAGAATGTCAGTTCCTATTTGAGGATCATAAAATAATGACACAATTGCTGAATGGCAGGTGCTGATACATTTAGCCACACACATTAAGGTATACACAGCCATTTAAACAAAATCAGACTAGACCACATATTCTGTTTGCCTTTGCAAATCTACCTACACTTTCACTCCTCATATAAATCTTGTCCTACATCATCTGATTGCTTTATTGTATACTGATGCATTGTTATGTGCCACTCTTGCTATTATGCAAATCCATGTAAGTTTCTTTTCATTAGTGCTGGGGACCTTTAGTAAAAATAGTCACAAGCAACAATAAGTGCTATCAATAATGTAGTGTTTGTAGTTTAACATGTGCGCTGTTCTCTATTTTTGGAGCAATTTATTCAAGAACAGATGTTTTTAGTTCAATTAGCTTTTTACATACTATTAATAATTGATAATGCAGGTATAATATAATACTGAAATGTGTTNTACATAGTATGCAATATAAGGTCATGAATTTTATCATGATAAAAAAGAAAAAAGAAAACAAATAATATATTGGGAAATTATGTNTGTGTAGCCAAATGTTATACCTTTCCCTTCCTTAAATTGTCACATAAAGTATAATGAATTTAGAGCAGCTCGGCAAGAGAAAAGCAGGTGTCTGGACAGTTTGTAATGAAAGTCTCTGGCTATGTCTGTGTTACCGTATAAGTCCTCCTCTAGCTATGCACTGCAAGCCTGCATTTTACACAAGCATANGTTGTTGACAGAAGCTAAATTAATTCCAAACTTTTGGCATGACGTGCTCCATTCCTTCATGTGTGCTTGGTATGCCAAGCAATGAGTCTGTTGGAAATAGCTGCAGAGGTTATTTAAATTCTGGCTTAGGAACAAGATTCGGACATGACATGATTCTTTTTTTCTTTCTAAGCCTGAAGAATGCACAATGGGTAAAATTGAAATAGTTCATGTGTACATTTTATATATTTGCCATAGAGAAATATAAAATTGAAGTACACTATAGACTGTGTTGCAAGTAAGCAGTAATTTTATCATGCCGTTACACAATAGCTGACAGTCTGGGTGCTGTTAAATCATATGAAACAGCATTGCGTTGTCTGATTGGATTTCTGCACAATCAATAATGGAGTTGTGTCAGAAGTCAGATGATAAAGAGAGAAANATCACAAAGTTGCCATTAAATTGTGCCCATGTGTATTCACAAACTGGCATGTTCTTTAAATTGTTAGTGTATCTTTTAGATAGAATGTATCTTGTTGAAGTTTTTGTACCCAGTTTAAGATTTTGAAATATAGACATGACAATACATATGAAGTGTTTTATGGAACCCATTATCCACTTTTTTTTTATGCCTCTTTTATCCTGTGACCATGCCTCACCATAGCGCTCTTACCTGTCCCACCATCAAAAACATTTTAGTATGACCAAAGTCTGGGTCTTGAGAATCCAGATCTGTCTAATTTTGTGGCGTGAGCGCCATGTGCAAATCGCAGGATATATATTGAATAGAATGTTTCTTGTGTGTTGATGTGTAGACGCTCATGTTTGTATTACCCTCATATACAGATTATTTATACATTTCCAAAAGTACCTTTAATCTTATTTTTAGCACAATAGCATCCTTCTCACGCGTATTAAGTGTGTTGGCTTTCATTCAGATGGTGCGGTTCTATCTCTTTAGTATTAAATTCCTTTGGGCTATGGAGGTTAAAGAACAATGGCAAGCGAATGCTGAATCGCAGCATTTGAATTTTAATGATTGGTGGCTTGCATGTAGAGTAGATTTCAAAGTATCTCCTACAGCGTCAAGAGCCTGTGTGCATTTTAAAAGTACAAAACAAACAAACATAAATATGAACAATGTAACAATGTTAAGCAGACACTTTTGGAAAACATAGGGTTTAAAGCAAACAACATTGTTAAAATATTTGTGAGACCCGTATACAGAACATAAATAATAATCATTTTCAGTAGTAATTATATATTAATCTATTCTGCTTTTTTAATGTGTTTAACTAAGTTTTATAAGTAATTGAAGAGTATAATGTATTACATTTTTGAACCACCTTTTAAGGATGCACTAATTGGAAAATTTTGAGACCTGAAAAAGCAAACTATAGTGGCAGGGGGTCATTACCTGCCTCACGATGCAGGAACCACGTGGTACCTCCATAGAGGTATGTATACGGAAACAAAAAGAGGCATTAGGGGGCCAAGTAGCCCTCCCAAACTAAAAGAAATTGGTCAGCACCATACTCTCTGTCCATCTCATCCCAGTCCGGAAGAGGGTAAAGGGAGGGGATTAAAGTCTAATAGTCTGCTAGGTGGATTTTTCGCTGCACTTCTAATACAGAGTAGTAGCTTCCTATGGCCCTGAGGGACCCGCAACCCCACCGGGATGATACCAAACAGGACCTCTCTGGGGTCAGAGGTAAATGAGGGACTAGGCAGCAGATCATCACAAGTCAAAGAGGGAAGCAAAGACGTCCACCTAGCCACCCCACCCCTCATGGCCTCATAGAGCAAGGGATCCCGCAGGAGGTTCTAAAGAGTAGTTATTGCCCGACACTCCAGGAGATCGCTACCGAGTAGCATGTCCTGTAGATTAGAGGAGTCAAGTGGGGTTAAATGGCGGAGTACTGCCAGAGCTTTGTGACAGGCATATATATATATATATATATATATATATATATATATATATATATATTTATATATTTATGGGAAATTTCTGTACAGGGGAAAGAGGCTCTGCCATCCTGCAAAGAGGGGTTGTATATGTATAGGAAGCAAAGATGGAGGGAGTTGTGGGCATTGAGGTGCAACCATCCAGGTATTCCTATGCTCCTGTGGGATCTCCTTTTCATGGGAATGAAGGAAACAGACTTTCAGGCACAAAGCAAGACTCTAGAGACAAGTTGACATAAATATCTAGACCCTGCAACAAATCCAGGACATAACAGAGGATAGCGCAGGCGTTTGTCTGCCCAGATGAAAGAGCGAAACAGGGTGTTGGACTTCATTTTTGGAGAAGAGTAGCGGAAGGTGTGCAAGAGGTACATAAAGCAAGGAAATTAAATTATTTTTAAGTTGGTTCACTCACCCCAAAAAGGATAAAGGGAGAGATCTCCAGCTGGTCAGATCACATGACAGAACCCCAATGTCCTGAAAGATATTAACCTTGTAAAGAAGGGAGGGATTCCTAGGGATCAAGACCCCTAAATATTTGAGTGAGGAGGACGCCCATTTAATATTTAAAGGAAGACTTCCAATCAGNACACAGCACCCATCCCTGCAAGAGCAGAGCCACAGATTTGGATTTATTGACAACTTTAACTTTGTATATTTTGGAAACCTTTGGAAAGAGTTTCACTGAAGCCTTACTATATAACATGTTAATTATTCTATCAAGTGAATAGACCGGATTATAGGACAGTATCTTGGTTGGGATTTAAATCTGTTTTTATTTAAATAGACATTGATAGGTATTGATTTTTATGCATAGTGTAACAAGAGTAACTGCATTATTTGCACATTACAAAACAAATGCAGTACATCATTTTGTGTTCAATTTAGTGTGTTTGTGCTGATGTCAGATAGCATTGTCAAATCAGTAGTGACACATATAGTAAACTCTTGTGTATGTATAAGTAATTGCCAAGATCTCAGATTGAGAAATATTACAGTCTATAGAACAAATTTGAATAGATGCAGTGAATGGTTCTTTTGTTCTTTTGAATAGTTCTCAGCTCACGTAGTCTGATGAAATACAGCAGCTTTACTATGGAATGTTTTGAATCATAGGTTTATTTACATTAAGGATGTTCTCGTACAGGAAAATCCCTCCGCATGGTGTTAAATGAGAGTAATTAATTATTTTAATTCAGTTATTTATTTATTTTTTTTGTTTTTTTGTGTTTTATTTTGATGGGACAATCATTTTTAATGGGACACATATTTTTCCATATTTTATATTAAGCTTTTCTTTTGACATGAAATCAGCTTGCTTTTACATAGGCTTTTATTATGCTATCCATGCAAGTTCTTAATATGTGAATATATTGTACTTATGTTTCTTTTGTGAATTAACTTATAGCATGAATTCACTATTTTATTTAAAAAAAAAGTAAACTACAGACAAAATCCATTTCCAAAGAAACAACCTATTTGTTATTTTCTACCATTTTTAATATGATCTAATGAGAATGAAATAAAAATTCCAGAAATAGAATCCTACCAAAATGAAAATGGTTCAGTCACCATTAGTGGCTGAAGTGATTACTTGTGTTTATTTGGTACATTTTATCCCTCATTCATTCATGCTGTTTAAGTTCACTAGGCTGTGTTTCTTTATTTTCTATCATGACATGATGCATAAAAGCAAGTGGAATTAATTATTAAATGTAAAGTCACTGCTGACCTGATGGGAGATTAACTGGTACTTTACTGTGTTTATATTTGGACAGTGTAGCTGTCAGGTTATTTCAATACACTCGAGGGACTCTGGACAATTGCAGTGCTGATGATAATATTGGCAATTTCCCTACTTTTTCTTTCCTTTTTTTTGCAGGTCACTGCTAGAGGATTTGGTCCATTGTTGCAGTTTGCCTACACTGCGAAGCTTTTACTGAGCAGAGAAAACATCCAAGAGGTCATCCAATGTGCTGAATTCCTACGTATGCACAACCTTGAGGACTCCTGCTTCCGCTTTCTTCAGAGGCAGCTTTTAAACAATGAGGACGGCTTGTTTCTGTATAAGAAAGATACCTCGTGCCAGAGTGTTCAGAATGAGACGTTTGATTGTGAGGAAGAAACTATGGAATCTGAAACCTCAAAAATATCTTGCCCCAAGGAAAGAACGCACCACGAACCTTTTCACTTTGGGTCGGGTGAGAAAGAAGCAGACAGAAATGAAGCTATTTTGCCTAATTCTATTATGCAAAGGGATAACAGGGAAATATTAGACAAGGATCCTATAATCCGCCACCCCCGTAAGAAATATCAGTTGGCTTGTACTAAGAATGTCTACAATACATCACACAGTACCTCAGGTTTTACAAGCACATTCAATGAACATAACTCTGAAATTGGCCTAAAATTAGGATTTCCTTTAAACCAAATTAAAAGTGAACCTCGAGATGATAATGAAGAAGAAAGTGTTACACTTTGTCTGTCTGGAGATGACAATGACATCAGGGATAAAGAAGGAGATGTTGAGATGGCTGGGAAACAACATAGCCCTGTTAGCATTGATGACCCAAATGTATCATCTCCTTCCAATCTAAGAACATTGTTTAGTAGAAAGAAAGGGGAGGAATTTATTGATTTGCCGGGGACTTCCCAACAAAGTTTTGCCAGAAGTACTTCATGCCCTGTCGAAAAGGGAGCTACTCAGGGTGACCATAAAACTGAATACAACCCTTTCACTGGGAATTATGATCTGTCATGCGAACCTCATAAAGATTCTGCTAACTTCCTAATGACTTCCTCTCTACGTACTTCTGGGTCAGAACTTGCTTCAAAGCATGAAATGGAACTGGACAGGAGAAGTGTCATATTTTCTTCAAGTGCTTGTGACCAAATAAGCACCCCGGTGCAATCCTATTCTGGTGTAAGCTGTTTGGACAAAGAGTTTTCTGAGCATGTGCCAAAGGGTCTTTGGGCAGGCAGTAGCCAATCTCTCCCTAGTTCACACACCTTTTCCCACAGTGGCTTGGTAGCAGACCCATTGCCAGGAAGGTTAAGGCCAAACACTAGTTGTCCTGTGCCAATTAAGGTATGTCCCCGTTCTCCTCCATTGGAAACGAGGACTAGAACATCAAGCTCGTGCTCTTCTTACTCATATGCAGAAGATGGCAGTGGTGGATCTCCTTGCAGCCTTCCCCTATGTGAATTTTCTTCATCTCCTTGTTCACAAGGCCCCCGGTTTACAGCTGCTGATCATCAAGAAGCTTGTTCAATAGCAGATTCAATTTTCAACCAAGTAAGACCACAGATAAAATGTGAGCAATCATATGGAACAAACTCAAGTGATGAATCTGGATCATTTTCAGAAGCAGACAGTGAGTCATGTCCTGTACAAGACAGGGGGCACGAGGTAAGAAATAAAAAGTCATTTGGTTGATGGATTATAAATCAAAACTTGTTTCTGTAACATTAAAGCCCAACTGCAGTCAAATCCACCAATAACCTGAATATACATTTATACATAAATTACATGAAATGAAGCTTTTCAAATTTGATAACAAGAACATAGTTCAATATTCTTTTAATGATCGGGATTTAGCTATGTGGACTGACGACTGCATCATCCAGGAAAGATAATTCCGTATGGACTCGAGTATAAGCTGAGGGGGGGTCACTTTCAGCAAAAAATATGTGTTGAAAAACTCGGCTTATACTCGAGTATATACAATATATTGTTCATTTCAATACATTCATTTTGGTTTTAGGGTAAAAAAAACAATCCCTTTAATCCCCCACATTTCTGTTCCTAATTTGCTCTATCTAACAGTTATTAAGTGATATCTGAAACGCTGTTGAATATTTAGAAACAATACTCTACAGCAGCCAAATGGATAGCAGCTTTGGCCGCCCCCACATGTGTAAACTGCCAAACTGAAACAAACTGAAGTGAACAAATAGAGAAGTGCAACTGTTCACAAACTAATGATTTGGATTGTTAGACAATATTTGGTCCATTTTTACAGACTATTAAATTGAAGTCTGTTTTTGATGCCAGGCTTTATGACATACAGAAAAGACTACATGGTTTCAGGACATGGATTCTTAAATTGCTTACACATAGCATTTCTGTGTGAACTGCATTACTTATCTTTATTTTAATTTCTGTGCCTGTGCTTGGGACATTTGGAGCAATAGAATAAGGGATGTACTAAACTGCAGAATTGGAAAAGTGGGGATCAAGCTCTCATTGTCATTGTACATTTTGGAGAATGTGAGCTCAAATCTGATTGGTTGCTATGGGCAACATCCCCACGTTTCCTATCATGTAGTTTAGTAAATTTAGGCCCTANACTGATCCCTGTTGAATATAGTGGTTTGGTTTTAAGGCAGGAAGGTCATAGTAAGGGCTCTCAACCAGAGGGACTTGTACTAATGTTGTACACAGGTATCAGTCATACTTGTATTCAAAGTAGGTCTGATACCAAACGTAGAGGACATACAATATTTTAGGAGAGGTGTACCTCAAAACATTGCAAACATATGTTAATAAGAATAATTGTAGTGGTATGTATCTGCATTATATGTTACTTTATAAGTGGGTGACTGGTACTTCCCAACTAAAAGTTTAGAACTGCAGTGTTTACAGTATTCTTGAAATCCCTGGTGTTACTACAGTTAAACATTGTACTTAAAGCACCTGTGGATACTCGCCAAACATTTAGTTGCTTCTGACTAATGAACCTTGAATCCTCAAATAGACATTTTAAGAATTAATGCACAATGATAATTTGGTCACTTTAAACTGACAATACAGGTCAGCTCTGTTTAATNTAGTGTTTAATGGAATATTATTAATAATTATTTTCCTGATCTATTACTGTTGTAAATTTATTGACTTAGATCCAGGGTCCACGGCAGAGCAAGTTTACTGCTGCATTGGCTGTACATCATTGTGTACTAATGTCATAAAATATGTGCAAAAGAATGATGCAGTGTACTCTACTATCTATGAAAATTAGGACATGTGAAGGGTAATGNCTTTTTAACATAATCTTAGTCTAAAGAGATATGTTAAAAGAAACTTGAATGTGAAGTTATTAATGTAAATAAATTCAAGTATCTATAAATGCTTTTGAATTCATAGAGACAAAATGTCCACTTTTGGTAATGGGCCTGATTTTCATTCAATATTTATCTTAGATTATTTAGAGTTCCTATGCTATCTCAGTGACAGTGTTACAATACCAAGTTGTTTCTGGTCATTCCAGGTAATCTGTCCCCACTATATCCAATATTTTATTTTCGCCATCCTCGTATATGTTCAGAATGCAATATTTCTGTTCCTATTGGGCATATCTGATGATGGGAATACAGAGGCAAAACAATTTATAACCACAAAGCAACTATCTAGTTAGTCAATAGTAAATATTCAAAAAGTCTAAGTAATTTTAAGAAACCTAGTAAACTCTTTGTTGCCAAGTCTGTGTGTGACTGATGTACAAATCTACAATCCACATCATCAAGTCTAAAGTTAGATGTCCTGTTTAAAGTGCAGTACTGTGTTTGTTTGGGTGTCTGATATAGTAGAGGTACAAAGTCTAGGGATTGATTGGATGAATACAAGCACATTTCAGACTCTTCTGCCAGAACGTATGTACCATATCAGCATCCAAAGTCTGTTTTCTGACCCCTCCAATGTTATTTTCCACTATCACCAACTTGGCTCACTGTGAATATTTTACATTCAAATATAAGGTTCCACAATGAAAACACTGGTTTACATTCACAAATGTCCTCTTATAAAGCTCCCAATTTAGATGACTGAATGCATATTTATACTAATATTTATTTGACTGAATTGGTTTACTTATTGATTTATGTGGCCTATTATAATGATTATTATAAATCTAGATATAGCCAGTTATTACTTATTTGTGAAAGGTTTTAAAACTATGTCTACTAATACTGAAGAAGCCCTCCTTCAGTGTCTGTGGGTAAGGTAATGTGTAAGAAAGGCCCTTTTAGTTTTACATTCTGAAAATACATAGATTAATAAGATGAATAAGCTACATTTAATAACTAGTTTGTATGAACATAACTAAGTATGTCCAATATACTCTCACGCTCCTCCTTAATATGCTGACTCTGTTTGAGTACTGTGGATTGATTGATTCATATTCTAGGACATACCACTCAGGTCAAGCATTTTAGATGTTTATCATACTGGAAGGAAAGCAGACATTCGGCTCATTTACTAAGTAACCCCCAAAAGTCTTNATTTCTTTTCTTGAAGAAATATTTGCCTTGTCTTTATGATTATTTAAAGAATGATGTCAGATTTTAGTATACTTTTCTGGTATTCAGCTATTTTGCTTAGAAAAAATGGAAGCTGTACATTAAGTGCATGAAACCTGAATGCAACCTACCATCGTCAAAGCATAAATAATATGATTGTGTATGTATGCATTTATATAATTGCAGGGTATAAGGGCAAGGCAAAGATAAGGATGCTGCAGAAACTGGTCGGTTTAGGATTTGCATGTATACTTACTACTAATTTATGATTTTTTTTTTACTTTTATACTCAGGTATTTCAGGTGTATGGGCAATTGCAGCACTAAAATCTCTGTACTATGTTTAAATAATGAATGACCTTATTCCATACTGCTTCACCAAGTGTTAACAGGTCTACGTATTGGATAAAGACAGCAAAGATCATGTTTCCTTTATATAAGTGTTAAATCTCAACCACAGTCTACTTTAAATAGACTAAAAAGAATTCTAGTACCATTATAAGAATGTATTGTGAAAACAGGTTTAAATCCCAGCAAAGAATTCATCTTTGTGTTTCTGTATGAATCATACAACTACTTGCTGGAATTCTGTAAGTTACTTATTTGTCTGCCAAAAAAAAGACACTGCTACATTTTTGTTGTAAAAGTCACACTTTCTGGTATTCATTTACATATTTGTGCTGGGAATTTACTGTGCTTTAAAAATATTCGATCACTGCACTCTTGTGGACGAACAAGGGAATTACAAGGAAATAATATGGTTGCGATATATTAGCTGTTCATTTCAAATACATTTTCATAGACAATTTTGTAATTAGGGGACTTCTGGATTGTATTCCAATAAGCAATATGCAATCAATGCANACTTAACAGGTATGTTAAGATAAAAAAGCAATATTTCCACCCCCTCTCTCGGAATATTAAAAATAAACTTCTATCTGCTCATATTCAGAAAGTGTCTTCTTCTCTGCAATGTTTATGTGGAAAAGGAGAGATCTAAGAATTATTTGGGCACAAGAACACCTGTGTCTGTTTCTATACAGATATTTAAATGCATGTGAACACCAGCAAACCGCTTATCATTCTTTTCTCTGTCGTGTAGGTTAAATTGCCCTTCCCAATTGATCAAATCACAGATCTTCCACGCAATGATTTTCAGATGATGATAAAGATGCACAAGCTGACCTCAGAACAGTTGGAGTTCATTCATGACGTCCGCCGCCGAAGCAAAAACAGGATAGCCGCGCAACGCTGNCGTAAAAGGAAACTTGACTGTATACAGAATTTAGAATGTGAAATACATAAGCTGGTGAGTACACGTCACACGCTAGATGTGATGACGTGGGCAGAGGGGACTGTTCATGNTTTTACATATAGGTCCAGTAGCATGCCTCTTTCATTTAATGTTCCTATTACTAAAGGGTTAACCAATGCACACTGTTATCACAGACTACTGTCCATTCTAATAGTCATTCTAATAGTCTTAAAATATTTTTGCACACAAGAATACGGCAAAACATAAACAACTTTGTTCTTTATTTTAGGTATGTGAAAAAGAAAAGTTATTATCAGAAAGGAACCAGCTGAAGGCATGCATGGGGGAGCTTCTAGACAACTTTTCTTGTTTGTCGCAGGAAGTCTGCAGAGATATCCAAAGTCCTGAGCAGATACAGGCTCTTCACAGGTACTGCCCTGTCTTAAGGCCATTGGATCTTCCCACTGCATCAGCATTTAACACTTTACCAGCAAGAGGAGAGCAAAGTCTTGTCTCCGCTCAGGATGCAGGGGAAAACATGCAGTGCTGCAATGAGCAAGCTTCAATACAACTTGGAGGTCACTCCATTCCCAACAATATACCAGACAATTGCATCGCAAGAAGAGGGCTGGAGGGATCTGACCATGGTACATATTCAGAGAGGCATACTTGTTTAGAACAGAACAGTCAAACAGTGACCGTGGACTTCTGTCAGGAAATGACCGAGAAATGTACAACAGATGAGCAACCAAGAAAAGATTTTTCCTAGTAATACCTGATCATTTGGCTGTATGGCCAAGCAGAAGTCACCAGTCAGTCGCTGGCTGCCACTGCCTCCAGAAAACATTATTGGTGCACACTACAGCAGTCTTAGCAGCAATACTGTTTTATATAATACTTTCTCTCTGGAAGTAGGAGATCCCTTCATGATGGTGCTATACCTTGCTCAGCCAAGGAACTATACAGTGTCTACACTGTACTCCTTGCGTTCTTCTATTTGTTCACGTGTTCTAANTTCAGATCTTAATAGGGATGAACTTAACATCCATGAGGACCCAACAGCAGCTTATATTCTCAGTGACCCATGTCACAAAAACCTATCTCAGGAATTTCCTCAGAATGTTCATTTCTTTTTCATCGAAGACCGCAAATCAAGGTTTTATATGTAAACTGTACATAGGTTCAATATCCATATGCAAAAAGTCCACGCATCCCTCATTTTTCACACCCTAAAACTGGAAGTCCTCTGTCCGACACGCAAGAAACAACATTCCTATTTATGTCATTGATGCCACAGACTGCTCTACTACTCTCAATCTGACACTATCATGTCATTTCTAGTTATTTATAAACCTTCCCCAGCTTTCTTTTCCACCAGTGTTTTCTTTTCTTCAAGCTGTACAGCTTCAGTTTCCATTCAATCAAGCAGTTTATTTGTAGGTGTCTTTTTCTTTTCTTCCGGAGACTGTACACTTCGTCTTTGCCACATGCACTGATTTTTGCTGTTGTGTGGAAATTTAACATTACTACATATGCATTACTTGTTTATATAACAAAGAAAACTAAAAGAAAGAAAATACTCAGGAGATTAGGACGTAGGAACATGTTCTTGCCAAATATTGCATTTACCGTATAGTGTAAAATTTCANCCTGATTAATCTCTCTCCAGTTCCGCTTACTTAATAACTCTTCTGAGCAAAACGAACTTATGGTTTCTTTGGGAGGGTAGGTGGTATTTTCTAAGAAACGCATTAGAAATCAGAATAAAAAAGCTGACAATGGCGTACGCCGCAGTCCATNAAACCAATGAAAATCATTTACCTCATTAAAAAAGTGCAGGAATTCAGGAACTTATTTTTAACAACATGATACATTTTTTACCCAATATTTTATAATCGGGTTACCTGGCTTCCCTAGGTGTTATTCTTCATTACATGGCCGCAGGCCACAGTGTGACTAGTTTAGTTGCTGTAGTCCCTAACCTATATTCTGGATTACATGAGATTTTGTTATGTTGCTGTTATTTGGAAGACGACGAAAACTTTAAAAAGTTAGAATTGACAGTTTGGTATTTTTTTTTGTTGTTTGTGTTTTTTTTTTTAATTGTTGCTATGCAAATGCAACGCTAGGCAGCTAAGATGCATATTAAAATGTATTTTTGACCCTGCAGTACTTATGTGAGCACTTTGTATAGTTGCTTTAGTGCTGCAGNAAGCTCTCAGTTTGTTAAGCTTATCTTGTATTATTTTTTTTCCCATTCCTAATGCTTTGCTGTAACATATAATGACTATGAAATTGATGTCCTGTGTATTTAGAACAAGGATGTTGGCAGTTTCTACCACAACAGATGAATTTGTTTTGATGATGTCTACCTATGTACAGTGCATTTTTCTGGAACAGTTGTTTTCTGTATCCCCATTCCAGAATGATCAGTGTCAAGGCAAGAATTGCTACCATCACGGCAGATTTCTTAGGGTACCTTAGCTACTTGCTATTTAAAGTTCGCTATTCTAACGTGTGAGTATTTATCACATTTCCATAAGTTAGCCTGGATATCCTTGTAGGGTAACAGTTAGTTACCTGCTTACATATGTCCACTTACAGGCTTGTCCTGTAGTAAGGGATGGTAACCATAAAGTATTAACAGAATAATATGATAAAAGCTAATCTGCCCCATCTATGTATTTTAATTTACCAATCCTAAAAAAAAGGAAAAGCAGATGGTTCCACGCTGAATATTAAATCTCAATAACGTGTATGGACTTAATATTTTTTATCCTATGCCATTCTGAGGTTTTTTTTTTTTCAAATTAAGGAAAATAATATGGGGTTATAATGAAAATAAGCTATTGTATTGTAATTTGCTTTTGATTGAATCTTCTTTTATTATTTCTTAGTTAATTGTTCTCCATCAATGGACAATGAATGAAATGTTTGTGCAAAAAAACATACTNTGGCCTCATGGTTTAATATAAACATCAATAAGCACTTTTACAGTGACNTGGAAGCAGCCATTTTGTAATATGAAGCAGTATTTTTGCGAATGTATTGCATTGATTTTCCTGGATACCATCATATGGGGGTAGTTTCTAATTTAAATCACTAAAAGAGTTTTTCATAGAGTAGAACTTTTACACTTTTCCATTTCATGTTCATGGTTTCATTTTAAAATATAATCAATTTCACTTTGGCAGGAAGGATTAACGTGCATTGTTAACTCAGTATTAGTATGTATTAAAATACAAAATGTACTTAAATCTGTATTTACACTATACATCATACGTGTGATGTATGCATCCCTTANAAAACGTTCATCCTTTTATTTAGTTAAGGACTAATTTCACATGGTACACAATTTCCATTACGTTAAGCCAAAACATGGTTACTTCCACCTACATTGTGCGGGTGATGGATGTGTTTTAATAATTAGTATATTATATTGTTCACTCTCTTTCTGATTGTCTTAGTATTATTTACTAGACATCAGAATGTCAACTAGTATTTTATGCCATTACTCATTCTAGCTAAAACGAATCCTATAAATGATTCTATATAAATTAACAGCTCCTATTAATAGCACACTTGACCTAGGTGTTTATATAGTATATCAGTATATCCATATTGATGTTCCAGACTTATTACAGATATTTTTATTAGATTAATATAAAGTTGTACCTTTCCACACCTTATAACACATTCTATAAGGAATTGCGAGTTTGCTAATATTATTTGAAAAATGACTAGAGTTGCACATGTNGAATGGGCTTTTACAGATATAATAAAACATAATAATAGGGTTGTTTTTTTTAACAAATTGGAAATAGTGTGAACAGTTTGATGTCATAAAAAGCCCACATATACAGCCAGTATTACACTGGCACTAATGAATGCTAAATAAGATATAAANGATTATCATTTTCATTCTTATATTGAGCAAGAGGTTGCTAGGCTGACTTTTAACCCTTCAAGTTTAAGGTTATGTGTTGTCTTACATTAGGTCCTGAAAAATATTAGATTCCTACAACTACTGCATAAAGTGTTCAAAATATTAAAGAAAAAGATGGATGTAATGGTCACTAAATGTGCGGTTATTGTGCTGTGCTCTTTTTATGTTTCTTGCCTTGTGAGCCTGTGATGCGTTATACTAGTGTTAGCTTCACCTCTTAATTATTTTTATACCAAGTACCCTTTCTTTTAATTCTTTTTTAAACCAAACAGTAACAGTTTAAAATGAGGAATTGACAAATGTAACTGTCAGTATTGCCATGCAGTTAATTGGTGTTTTACTCTTTTGTTCATAGTGGCACTGTGTTTGATGCTTTGAATGATGCCTTGTTTCTTTGTGTTCCTAATTCAGAAAAGCTGTATACATGAAGTTATATATTGTAACAGTATGTTTCCCTTCATTAAATTAGAAAATATGTAATTATGATTTAGTAAGGATATAGGAGGGAGTAGATTGACAAAACAGATGTCATAAACTGATACATACGTACAAGCATACACGTTTTTCTTTATACGAAACATGATTCTTTCTACTCAGCTACTGGTCATAACATTCATAGGGCTACAAATGGGGTTTATTAAACTGCAGGAATGGAAAAGTGAAGATGCTGCCCATAGAAACCAATCATATTCTAGCTGTCATTCTCTAGTATGTAATAGGAAAGTGAGAGCTAAACTCTGATTGGTTGTTATGGGAAACCTTTGTCTTTGGAAACCTTGGCCATTGTCTTTGACAGAATACTACTAATTGGTTTTCAGCTTTCAATGTATACTTATGCAACATCTATCCTAGTTTATACCCTGTATGTATTGCTTTCACCTTTTCTTAAGTTTTCTCATGTCTAGATTTCTCCTATATAATGCTATATTTTAATAACGTTTTGGATGCTATTTGAATATAGAATATATATATTCATTTTCACTTCTTTCTACTAACTATACGTTCTCTCAGTTAAATCATTTAAACATGGTCTTTTGCAAAATGAATTAAATTGTGCATGTATAGGTTGAGGTGTGTGTGTGTATGTGTGTATATATATATATATATATATATATATATATATATATATAATACATATATATTCTACTGCTGAGCCAGTACAAATAAAGATACTTCTAATATGTGTTGACAGCAATGTCCTACAAGTAATTCAACTGTAGCCATGATTAAATTAACTTGCAATGGTATGTTATGATTACGGTGAATTGTAAAGTAGAACTGCTTATCAAGATGGCATGTTTAATGCCATGACATTTTTGAAAACATACTGTGTTGTTATTCTTGCTACTGATGCCTGCACGAGGTGAAAATGAATTTATTCAGCTCTATTAAACAAATATNAATGCTGTTTACAGTGCTTTGTTGGACGCAGCTGCTAAAATACCTTTTGGGTGTGATATCTACACAGTGATAATAAATCCTTAAAAACAAAATAAGCCATACAAAGTATGTTACAAGGAAACCAGGTCTGATCTGTTACACTTGTGTTGCTAATTATTATTCATGCCACCAGAGATGCTACAGGTAGTGAAATAAGAAGTATTTAGAAGTGTTTTATGTGTGTGTATTGTTCTGCTGCTATGTCTACCAACCAAATCATGAAACCATGTTTTCACAATTCATTTGTTATCTTTGGTTTAGAACCGTTGTTTTATTGTTTGTTCCAGCATAGACTTGCTGAATGCTCTTCATGTATAGATGCACAAGTGGCCATTGGGTTGCAAAAGTAACAGTTAATTACAGGCTTCAGTTGAAGTGGCCAAATGTAATCCTAATAATCTACCAATGGGCCATGTATTTTAGGTCTCAAGAGAATTACAATTGAGATAATCTCTATCAACTTTGAATCTTTAAATGTGTTAGTTGGTTGTGAACCACCTCCAACAAGAAGGCTTATAACACATGGCCCATGCTTGACCAGCTTGGNTCTTCCTGCAAGTAAGGAGCGGTAGACAAAGCAGTTGTTGTTTGGATGTTTTAACATTTTGACCTGGAAGCTGTTTAAAATATGAGAATGTTTATTGTAGAGAGGGGATTATGTTTTCTTTTTTACTGGCCACTAACATTAGGAGCATTGGCCCAAACATTATTTGCCAGTTGGACAGTAAACATGCACACTGATACCTTGGTCATGATCGAGAAGCCACCTTGACATGTGCACTTATCTCTGACTAACTAGTTTAACTGCGGTGTTTTTTTCTATTTAATGGGCATTATTGTATATAAATAGTGTTTATATTTTCTTTGTATATGTTGATTGCAATATATATATATATATATATATATATATATATATTGTAGTTACTATTACTATAGCTTTTCAATAGATTAAAGCACGCAAAAAACATAAGAGCCGCACCACCCTAATCATTTCATCATCTAAAATTCCAAAGTGTCCTAGACATTAAGGTAAAGTAATCGTAATCCTTGACCATTGTAATTTCACCAGGCATAGGATATATTAATGATGTGTTCCCAAGCTTTTGTTTCTAATCAGTGAATCTGGAACATCTACAATACTGTACATGAGCTGCTATTAAAGGGTGTATTAGAGTCATTCAAATACAGGAACCATTTTTCATATTCAGAACTGTGTTAACATGAAATAGAGAGAACTGTGATTGCAAAATGAAAGAGAGAGATAAAAATTCAAGCCTATTTTATTTAAATAATATCCTTTATATTAATGGCTTGGAAAGTATTCAACTTATGTTTATCCCTGNTATACTGCACACATGCTGTATGTGTGCATTGTTTTGTTTGGATCCCAGGGCCCAAAGTTTACTAAACTGTGGAAAAGAAAAAGTGNAGAAGNTNCCTTTGGCCACGATCTGATCCTAGCTCTCATTTTCCTAGAGAATATCATCTAGAATCTAATTGGTTGCTATGGGCAACATCTTTTTCTTTTATGCAGTTTAGTAAATCTAGTCCCAGGTCTCCTGCTATGCACTGTAGTTACATGATACATATCCCTTTCATGTAGCACATTTGACCTCTATCACTTTGGTAGTAAAATATTCTATATCCAANCCAATCTTCTACAATAATACATGCCCCAACCTTACTTATGTATTCCACTGTAATATAACTTTCAAACTTAACTTTGTATACAGGGCTCTCCCACTGATTTAATTGAAAAGCTGTAAATCTCCATTTACTTTCATTATTTTTTTGTTTTTATACCACCACTTCTAAATGTCAATACCACATCTTCTAAATGTCACTGCTTGTAATTATAAATGCCTCAATACCAATGCTTACTCTTCAGTGGTATTCAGGACTCCAAAACAGAAATATAATATCCAGGCTACAAGACCTGTCCTATAATATAGAGACCTATTGAGACTCTCAANGTATATTAGTTTTATTTCCTTGGGTCACTGCCACCCTGCTGCTAAACAATGACAAAATATCAATTAACACATTATTGTGGATAATCCTAAAACGTTCAAATGGGATTATAGTTTAGTATAAGGATTAGCATACCATAGTAGACACCAGATTACTTTTATTTACTGGGCAATGAGTTTTTCACTTTGTCCCAGAATTAGAATACATTATATTGATATCCAGGCATACGGCCATGCCATGTCCATGGCATAGGACACCTTTGACACTCCATGTGTTAGTGAACTACAATTCTCAGCATTCTTTAACACTCTAACATAAGCATAGTTGATGTCTGGTAAAGCGAAAGGGAGAAACCAAAAGTCGGCAATCCCTGCTTGACACAGAGATATGTTTGACATCTCCTTATATGTAATGCCCTTTGGCCATCCACATGTGAGGATAAACTGGTCATCTGTCCGTGCTTTTCTTTTCCATGGCTTTTCATAGCAGCAGTTCTATTTGCATAAGCTAATTTGGCTAAATAATTCCTTGTTTAATATGAAAGTTGTTTTAGAATGGTTATTAAGAACATGTTACTAAACCTAAAATACAATGCTAGAAAAAAAAGCCCTGCATTATGATAACCGGACCCAGGAATTGTGGTTCTAATACAGATTAGCCTACGTACGCAGGGGATCCCTGTTTGTATTGAATTCAATGTGAAGACCACTACCTTAAGGTTTTTGTACCANCCATGTTTAAAAGCAGGGCCCGAAGCCAGTCCTTACTGCACTATTAGCATCCCTGACAACCCTTTCACACCCACACGCCAATACGCGGGACATTGACAAAGATTTGATTAACAGGATATATTTCATGCCATTAACTCTTTATTCCTAGACATTTTGGGACAACCACGTGGCACTTTAAAAATCAGTTGTTGTTCATTAACATGTATATGCACTTATATAAGCTTATATAACTTGCCATAAATCAGAGAGATCTCCTAAAATGCTGGAGAATAAATAACATGTTGCCCAAAATATATAAACATTGAAACAAAAACCGTAGAGACAATTCAGTAAACAATGTGTTAGTGCAGTTATATCAATTTACTTGTTTTTTTCCTTATTATTCTTTTACACATTGTCACAGCCACATATGTATAGAATTTCAGAACAATATACATTTTTCCTATTTAATTTGATGTGTTTTTTGTGTTGTGATAGCAGCGTGTAAAATACAAGTTATTGCAGTGTAAAGAAGGTAATATGTATGGCTCATAGCCAGATAATTTAAAATGTTTGTATTTATGATTATTATGGACTATGCTAAGATTTATAGATCCGGTATATTACATTTTGCACCGTGTGTCCTTTGATGTAAATAGACAATTAAAACAGATTATGTTAGTATGCCTCAAGGAATCCTATTGCATAATAGGATTAAAGGAAGGGGATGGGGTACATCAGCCATTTTTTCATATTCCTGCATTCATGATCAGTACAAAGTCGTCTGTAAAAATCACTTCTTTCTGATAGGTTTCTGATGGACAGTATTTAAAATAGCTGACTCCGCTGTGTACAAAATACTGATGCATTGTTTATTCTGACAGTGGAGTTATATTGTACAAGGAGAGTCTAGTCTAAATCCTTAAATGGTTTTACTAGTTATTCTATGAATAACTTTGATAGTCTAACCCTGCAGTTCCACAGTTGCTAATTTTCTGAGGCAAATTTTAGAAAATTGATATCATTTTTTACTAATATTTTGTTTCTCATGCCCCACTTACACTTACAGTACATCGTGTTTTTTGCGTTTGTTTGCCGCTTCCGCTGAATATCGTGCATTCTTCTGCTTCTTGTAAATAATACTGAAGCAGATGATATGTTTAACAAATATGTGCAGTAAACTAATTATATGTATTTATGAAAATAAATCCAGTAATATTTAATGACTTTGGCTTCCACTTGGTTGCTGTATTACCATATATATTGACCTACTGCCAGTGTACATAATAAGTATACATGCATTATAAATATAGGCTTTATAAAAGCAAAATATGGGACAAGTAATTATTTTCTTTTAAATCTTANAGAAATAAAAATAAGAACTATTATAGTTACGTTGCTGAGAGCAATGTCCAACCCTTGAGTGCAAAGAAACGTACTGCAGTCATTTTAGCACTTANGGTTAAGTAGTAACACGATTATTAACAGAGGATAGTAAAGAAAAATTTATAGTAATGTTACTTTGTTCTTCATTGACAGCCACTCACTTCTGGAGAGGAGCTGACCTATTTATACTTAGCTATTCATGGGTAGCAATACTTGAAAGACAGTGGTCATCATATTCTTATATGTCCACAACATATTATTGTAATGAATTGTGTTTATATTATTAGTCATTGTGTAATTGTGTATGTATTCAACCAAACAGACAACCATGATTACTGTGACCATTGTTAGAGATACTGTACTCATCTACACCTTCATTTAAAGAGAACAAACAGACCCCCTTCCATCAAGTATATGAAGAGCAAGAGATCCAATGTTGGTTAACCTGACTTTACACGCCTCTTTTTCCACAGTACATGTTTGTAATAGCTTCCACCTCTGGTTGGAAAATGTTTATATTTACTGCTTAATAGACATTTAGCCTTTGGAACCATAATTGGACATTTGCAGAATTGATATTTGAGCGATATTGTTACCAGGGCCAGATTAATGACAGTGTGGGTCTGCGGCCCATTGGATTGGGCATGACCATGACCAGTTTTGAGGGCTACATGGGCTACATGTGGGGCCATTCATCACACTTTGCCCACCTTTATCACATTTAGGACATTGCTACTGTGCATGAGGGTGGATGTCACTCAGACTGCCCGCAAACCCCTATACAGTGTTCTTTGGAGGTGGAGTGTGTCAGTCACTGCAATGTGTGAGCCTTTGTTCAGATGGAGATCTGAGATTGTAATCCCAGCAACCCGATTTTTAATCTGGTCCTGATTAGCATGTAATTGTAAGTAACTTGTTTAGAGGTAATTTTTTTAAGTTTGTATTGCGTTANGTTTCCTTTAAAGTAAATGAGGCCGTGTGTTAATGTTTATTAGGTATCTCTTTTTTTTTTGTTGTTTTACACCCATCAGTTGTAACAACTCTAGTGTTGAAGGTGAGGTGCAACTCTCTTTCCAAATGCTATTATTAACTCTAGTATTGAGTGGATGAGAAAAGCTGTAGCTTTCTTGTGGTAGTTTTGTTATTTTTTGCCATAACTGATGGCCTGACACAGGAATACTTGCTCTTCCCATGATAAACCCTGCCCACACATTACTTGCTTTGTTTATAGCTGACTATTACTGATAGCACTGAGGGTGCTTCAGATATTACTATATCTGAAGCACCCTGCTATAGTATCTGATGGTACTTCAGATACCCAGAAATCACTCAGATGTTNAACTGAAGGTACCATCCACAAACCTTTCATTTTCTAGAAATACTTAAGCGAAGCACTTAAATGTATTTAAACATTTTTCTCATTGTTACTCACTATTTTTTACACATGTTCAAATATAAAAAANGAATAGACTATGCTCTCTGGTTGCATTAAATCTTAAAGCATAGCCTTATTTGGTGGAGTAACAGTAAAAAAAACATTGATTTCTGACTTTAGCATTTAATAGGTAGCTTGCCTTTTGTGTGTTACTTTTCATTCCTACTCTTCGGATACTTAACGTTCTGGTTATGACTCATTCTGACCAAAGCAAGACTCTTTCCTCTCCATTCTTATCCTGCCCAGGTTGCTGATGTCAGAACATTCATTAAGTCATAGAATCAGTTGGATTCAAGTGCACGATTGTTTATTTTGCCTTACAAGCTTCAAACTCCATAATCAAACAGGGTTTCTTCTCAGTGTATGCAAGTGGAGGACCAACCTCCATTTCCTTCCTCCCCAGGTCAAACAGAATGGACCATTATCACACACATCTACCTGTAAACTCTTCTGTACCTCTCATAACTGGTCAATGACTGTAACAGGTTACATCAGGTGTTTTTTCTAAATACTTTTTACACAGATTCTATGCGATGTAACTTAATTCAATGCAGCATTTTATTGTACTAGTTCTTAAGCTTGTCTATTATTTTTCTAAGTAACTGTGTTTTTTTTTCTTGTGGCTTTCTTGTACAAATGAGCTGTTTTCGCTCATATAAATATATGTTACTAAAAGTTTTTACCTTTTTTTGAAAGAAAATGCAAATGCTATAAACTAATGAATTAAAATGTGTATATACAGTATTGTGCAAATTTCATTTATTTGAACTGCTAGTGTTGAACTCAATTTGTCTAGACACCATCTCTGTTGATGAAATAAAGACATATCATTATGTACTAAAATGCCTTTCTTGCTCTTGTGGTGTCTATATACTATATACATTAAGCTGACCATACAGTTATTATTGCACCAATTATCACTGTTGTAAGGGGCAATGATGTATTTGCTAAATATCCAAAAGCTCTCTGGAATGATTAGATCTTCACACTGATATATCATCCTTGAGCTACCAATGCTTTATAGTGTATGGGAATTGCAGATAATCCTATAATCTTTTCACTGATATTTTAGTTATGGGAACACCCTTGAAGACTTATGCAAATGACATTCCTCTACACACCTTCTGGTTTTCAATTGTGCATTGTAAATTTAACCCCNGGGAGACTTAAGCCAGGAGGTAAAAGTAAGCTTGTCTTAGACTTTACTAACAAGAAGTATGGTCTAAGCATGTCAGCTACTGTGTGTCACTGACTAAAAGAAGTAACTGATCTGTACATATCACCCCGTTTTTTACTTTATCCAGGGCAGATCTCAGCGCTTTGGTCACAGACAATACACAGTAGTGTGTGGTGCCAACATTTGGGACTTTCAGTGAACAAAATATCCTGGTTATTGGCGACCTCCTGCTGAGAGTGATGACTGCTCTACTGTATGGCCAGCTTTATTGTTTGTGGCTCCTTTGCTTAATGTACATAAAACCTAAATGAGTTCTAGTTGATCCAATATTAAATGTCTCTGAACAGTTAGGGGCTGGTCCAGAGTTGCAGAGTCGCAGAGGTCTAGTGTGGATTAATGAAGCCTCTTAAGGATTCCCAGAATTGTGCCACAGAGCCGGATGAGCCTTTTCCCTAACATCTGTTTGCTGAAAGGAAGTGTTGTTTTAACTTACATGGATATTAATTGTTGGATTAGTCTCTGAGGAATGAAGATACACCCCCTATACATTACACATCTCTCTATACCTATGGACATGGCACACTATATAAAGCACATATGCAGTATATTAGGGGTCTGGGAATGACACCTACTATAATATGTGGTTTATATTGGGGTTTAGGAATGGCACAAAATATACTAATTATTATATATTATAATATGTGTCACTCTAAGACCCATAATATTTCATCTTCGCTATTCCCCTGGAGTACATCTACATCTTGGCAAAACCAGGAGTTCGCACATTTAAAATATGAAATTTTGGACGTGATGTTCTGGTCAAAAGTGTTCAGTATTTGTTCACAACATAAGTAGAAGGGGACAGCACACTAGGTGATTGCATATGAAACAAAAGACGAACATAAATTTGATGTTATAGTAATCCATCTATTTTATTCCTGGTCACCAGGCTTCCGATGCCACCAGAAGGGTTGTTAGATGTGGTAGATTTAAGGCCTCCTTCTCTCCCTAGATGCGGAAAAGGTCTTTGACCGCCTCCATTGGGCCTATATGCGAGAGGTTCTGCTCTGTTTTGGGTTCCATGGACCTATTCACTATAACCTTTCCTTGTACACCCTCCCAACTGCTGTGGTTTTTTACAACGGATTAGTAATTATACTCTACAACACTGCCCTGTGTCTCCTCTCATATTTTCTATGGCACTGAAACGGAATCCTTGGCCCAAATCTATNGCCCTCTGCTCACTTCCCTGGGGCGTCTTGCAGAGGGCTGTATGCAGCACCAGATCTCCTGGCTGAGATGTATTTAAAATGATGATACTCCCCTATGTATGGAGGAGCAGGCCTCACAAATCGCCTATTCTTGTATGGTGTTGTACATAAGTCATGGGGACCTCNCTCTCCCAGGCTCGGGTCATTATCAAAAGGCCTGTATAGACCCAGATCAGATGCTGATGACAGTGAGCAGGTACTAGTGATCAGTGGCAGGGATTGTGGAGTGTGACCATTCCACTCCTGACCTCTCACCAACTGTGTTGGACCATCAAATCTTCCTGCCATGTCATCATGAATGTCCATCTGCCATCTCACACTTAATCTTTCCAAAACAGAAGTAATAATCTGCTCCACCTGTCAATAAAAGCTGTCCTCCTGGCCTAATTTTCTTCTGGACTTATTGAATACAACATCTACATATTTATTTCCTTTTTCTGTCCCAACAACAGAGCAGAATTATGCTTCCTATATTACTTTGCCCATTAAAGATCCTGTCTTTTCTTTTATCTACCACCTAGNTAGCCTTCCTTTCATTCCTGCCTTGCTGCTCCTAAAGCCACTTAACATGTTTATCAGATCAACTGCTAATTCAAAATCCCATTTTAGTTACGACATTTNCCCATACTTATTTAAATAAGTATGCATGCTCAATACTACAAAAAGATTGCTATATAAAAAAGCAGCATGGAAGTCAATTACAAGNATTGCTAAGCCAAATGGTTACAGAAACACATAGCTCTGTTAATGATCATTTATAGTTTTTGTGATATGTAGAAAGACCTTTAGGGCCCTCTTGTGGTGTGTGAGAGAAATGCTGACAGCAAATTGTTTATTTTCAGAGATTGATGGAACAGTAGNAGTGTTTAAAATTGTTCTGAGAAGATCAAATTTATGTGACAAAAACAGAGTGCTAGAATAATGATAGTAATGAAGACAGGTTACTATATTTTTTTTAATCATTTTGGATGCAGTAAAAGTCATTCAGCAAATANCTTTAGTGTAGTGCACTATAGTATTGAACTATGTTGTGCCATTTAGCTGTCTTACAAATTGCATTTTTTATACAATAGCATGTTAAGAAATTATACTAATACTATATTAGAATATCAGGGTTGCCAACTTTTGGTTTCTCTGGGAGGTATTGTCCAAAAGCCCAGAGCACAGCAGTGGGAGTACTGTCATCATTTATACAAATAACATCCAAGCCCCCACCCCTAAATGAGAAAATCATTAACTTCAACCCCNACCCATTCTTTATAACAAACTCATGCACAGTGACATATGCCACTCTCTTGGAAGAANAGGGAGAAATCGTACAAAGCAGATTAGAACATAATTTAATGACCCTCGTCCCCCCCNGGGTTAGTTAGCATGCCTATCCTTGCCTACAGTGTGGGGATAGGCATGCTAATCTACAAATTCAATATATTAATATAATATAGAATATNTTTCATATCCTGTACCCTGTCTCTTTCAACCGTATACTGTCTTTCTTGGATATGATTTTTATCTCAATTGTATCTAAGCCATTTTAGTTTGTGCAATTTGTTTTTTCTGAATATGATATTAATTCTCGGATGAGATCTTGTCATATGTTACTCTCCCATTAATAACATAAATAATACAAGACACGTTTAATATATATGTATCTTTTTGATTGATATTTATTTAATTTATATTAGTAATTTAGTCTGTATAGACTAGGTTTTTATGTCCAGGAATCCTCAATTAAAGTTCAGCCGGTGGCTGCTCAGCCGCTATCCTACTGGGTGGAAACTGCAAACAAAACACTATGGACCCATTTTTTGATTGAAACTTGTCCGTTCAAGCTGTATAATAACCTTGCAACTTCACGTCTACACGTCTAAGAGGGAGGTAAGCCTGCTCAAAGCAGGAGTCGGGACTCAGCTATAAACATCTTTCCTATACCTAGAGCTGTTTGCATATTCAAATAAAAGTATATATCTTAATAAATATTGAATACAGCTGATTGATTAAACTCTGAAGAACTTCAAACAACAATTATATCTAACTTGTCAAATTTCGTCTACTTGTTGATTGGATTCAGCTATATTTCTGTAAATATTTCTATATGATCACTGTAAACACTGATGCGTGCTTGATCCAGTGACTTTAAAACTATTAATAGTACAATTAAGTGTGAACTTATCTGACTGATGCATAGATAAATTGTTCTTATATATGGTCCTTTTTGTTTTTTATAAATAAAATCATTTTAATTTAGATTCATTAATACACCTGACCCAGACATACTTTCTAAGGTATATGAATCTTGTCTATGTGATTTAGAGNTGCAACAAGTATCCATACCAGCGCATATTGAGGGTGTTATTTAGATGATTATGTATCTGGGAGATAAATATTATCTTATTTAAATTATATTACTCTTACCAGTTTGTCTAACTGCAACGCCCATTTTGCAGCAGTAGGGCTGCGAGTTGACNCCTAAATTACTAACTCTTGTAATTAACCAATGTCTATATCTAGTTATAAAAGCCATTAATAGACTATTCGCTCAGTCCCTCTAGGAGGTTTTGGTAGATCATTAGACATTACTGTATGTGAGCTATATACNCCTGTGGGGACTTTGTGTATATTGTTTAATCTACAAACTCTGCACCTGGCAAGTTTTCTCAAGCACACAAAACTGAAGTTTCATGCACTTGAAAAACATACTAATAACATCTGTCATTTGCATGCTAGATGTCATATATAACATCAATTTCTGGCATTTATGTATTGTACCTGCGTAAATGCCAGCCTGTATGCAAGTCTGGATCCAGTCCTTAATCAGTATCCTTGTTAATAATGATGGTTATTAAAAATAATGGAGACGAGATCTCAATATTGTAGCGTCAGCGACTCTAGATGTGCAGAGTAACACAAAACTCCCCAGACCTTCTCCTTGGATAGGCATAGCTCATATCTTAGAACATCTACATCTGAAAGATATGTGGTGCGCCAAACACTCAGACACTGCGTGATCCACTTGTCTATCAGCTGCTCACTACATGCTGTCGCAAATTGATTATTTACTGGCATCCATCCCCTTACTACCATGAATTGCAGACACAGCTTTGCTTCCAATACTGTTTTCCGATCATGTCCCTATCTGCCTATGTCTTGCCACTTCCATCTTTTCCCTNCTCACATAGCTCCCACGCTATATTTTAGGACCGCACTCAGGGCAGCATGGCTCGTTTATAAACAAATGAAGAACAAGGAACACATCTTCTCCGCAATTGTTCTGGCAGATGGCAAATGCCGTTTTTAGGGGCCATGCCAAAGAGACCTCTCATACTTATCTAGCGGCTCAGATGGAGCTGGAGAGAGCATATCACAACTTTGAAAGATCACCTAATCCAACTACCAAACGTACCTACTCACATAAGAAGTTGTTATTTGAATCCTGCCTAAGTTTGCAGACATGCGTTTCATGACCACTAACTATCGGTTCCACAGATAGTTAGCAATTGGCAAAAAATCNGGCTGGTTACTGTCTAACCTGTTACATGGTGATCGTCCTTCTAATATCATTCATAAACTTAGGAGTCCCTTGGGGGTCTTCAGTTTTATAGTTCCCTCTATACGATAGACAAGGTTGATAACACCTATAAAATCCGGTTTTGGAGTTCAACCTCCCACCATTGGAGGAATTGAATTTCCCATGCCTTACCTCTCATATTACTAAACCCGAATTAGAAAAAGCTATAAGACAGTTGAAGCCAGTCAGATCCTGTCTCCTGACATCATTGACTCACTCCTGGCATTTTATAACTCTATTCTCTTGGATGAGGTTATTCCCCTGCACTTCAATCATAGAACCTCTAGCGGTAGCCATTAGAAAACTCTCCCTTGTTTTCTGGTATCCAAGATATAAGGTCAATGTTAATAAGTCAGAGATTCTACCATTATGGGGACAACTGGATGTGGCCCATCTTCCCCAAGCCTAGACTAATAAAGAGTCTCTAATACTTAGATATCACTATGCCCCACTCTCTACCTGTTTTGTATCCATTATATTTTCCTCCTGTGATTTCACAGATACGTAGGCTTCAACCTTTCCTTACTCGGGAGAAATGCAGTACTAAAATCTGTATTTTTCCAAAGTTGACTAATCCCATATCCCATGCTGCCTGTCTTCCTCACCGTCACTGATCAGAAGACATGCGCCTGTTTGTTTTCTTCATTTCTTTGGTGAGGAAAGCATGCTCTTATATCAGCTAAGCACCTCCAGGCTAGTAGAGCGCAGGGAGGAATGCGTTATCCTGGCGTGGCAGCATTTTGCCTCTCAGCACATATGCAATATATTTCAGGATAACACATATATACCCATATGCACCCGGCGCGCTATTGAATTTACCAAAAGCTCAGATACCCCCTACTGTAGCTCAGCATATTCTGTTTTCAGACACCTATCAGGCATGGGTAAGCATTACCAGGCGACTGCCAGTAAAGCATAAAATTACTCGGCACATTTCGCTGTGAGGTAACCCCTCATTTCTCCCGGGTCTCCATAACCTCTACTTTCAAGACCGGAAGACAAAGGGCATAGTTTCTATCAGGAATGGTTTTGACCCTGGCAGTTCCCTGTACACCTTCCAGGTTCTTACAGGTCCATCACTATGTTCTGTCCCTCACCCAGCAGCAGATACGCTGGCCTTATAGATCGCACCATGATTCGATCTTCAGTCTTACTACAACTAGGTTTCATATTAGATTTCTCTATGACGAGCTATCTAAGATTGACA